>MU405346.1:31450-107897 GCA_022836615.1 Annulohypoxylon bovei var. microspora
TTTTTGTTATTTTTGTATTCTTAAAAACCCCCATCCCCCCGGGGTTTAACAACCCCCTCCCCCCCCCCCCCCCCGCCCCCGCCCCCCCCCCCCCCCCCCCCCCAAAAAAAAAAACGGCTCGACACTTCTATTTATTTTCAACAAGGCTTGACTCATCAGTGATGACCGATATTTCATACAATCCATGTTTAAACATGAAGATGATATATATGTACCTACAAGAGTTTGAATGGTCCTACTAAGCGGAAAATTCCATATCATATACCAGAGTTTCTTCGCACATCTCCTCGCGAAGTTCTTGAACGCTACGTATCCCTTGTTAGTACCTACGGAAAGGTGCCTCAGGGATCGACATACCGCAGGTGGGCTGGATGAGCGGCGTAGACTGCAATGTCCTCTTGCTTTTCTAGGATAGCTACTAGGCCCATTTCAAAGCCATTGCTGCGATGCGCAGTAATAGGTAAAGGGCGACCAATGTCGAGCTTCGTAAGGCCTGGGCAATATAACCGTTAGCCGAAAGTATAGAACAAAAGCCACCGCTGTCGACCTACCAGGAATTTGTGTTACCATTCCTTTTGCTCTAGTGGCGAATTCATCCAAGACCTCTTGTGTAACTCCCGGCTTCAGTCGGAATAAGACTTCATTACAATGTTAGTACCCGAATCAACCCCGAATCCCACACCAAGTCCTTACGTACCTATATGATATACAGGCATGGTGTTGGATATGAGGATGTCTAGATTGAGTATTTCGAGTTGGTACCTATTCGAAGAGAAAGAAAATGCACAATCACGGAGGCATGCCGAGTTTATAACATCTCCTTCCTACACATCACGGAGAATTCTTATTAGGTAGGTACCCATGTACATAGATATATAGGTAAAATTCGGCTGAGTGATAGTCGGAATTCCGACTCCGGTGTTAAACTGGTTGAAAGCGCGAAGTCCTGATCGGCCTTTCCCAATGCTCGGTTCAGCCATGTGTTACCCCACAATTTCACGTCCGACCCACCCCGGCATCTTCCCGTCCACTAGCCCCCCCTATTCACGCCATGTCGTTCTCGACGCAACGGGAATTTTCCCGCTAGCAAGCAGACGAATAAACGTCACTATATTTCCCCTGAATGTCATACCTCGGTATAATAATCCGCTTTTCGCCGAAGGTAAGCTTGGTGACTTATAGTGAGAATAGTGACCCGCCTATGCAACTAATAGTCATCATATATATTTACCTACTTACTAGAGTAGGGGTGACAATGTCTGGGGACAATACGCTTGCTGGCCTTCGGAAGGCCTATGCATGTGCCGAGAATGAAAAAACATCCCTAAACACAACATTCAGAGGAGCTCTCAGGGGCTTCGCCGAGTCGCAGTCGCTTCATTTTTTTGTTAGTAATATATTCCCGCTGTATTTGTGTTCATAAAATCTCTGACCAATATGTATAGGAGGATAATGCAGCGAATAATTACATTACTCGGCGTGGGAAGGATGCCAGCCTCGCACCTATAGCTATCGCTTTCCCTCTAGATGGCGGCTTGTCTGAGATGTCCTTCGCCAGCGCCTTCCGCGTCTTTTCGCTTCTTTCAAAAGCTGATCTTCCATGCGACCTGATGCTCGCCGGATGGACCTCTTTAGGCGAGCGAATAGTTGGTAGAGATATCTGGGATGCGTCAGTTATAGCATCATCGCATGTCATACCCCCTGAGTTAGAGCTATTTCAGCAGAGGGGCAACCCGAAGGACGTGTCTATCTCGGCAGTCTTTGGAGTATCAGAACAAATGGGCGTGGCTCTGAAAATTGAGGGAAATCGGGTTCTGGTCGAGAAGACACGAAGGCTCGCAACAACTCAAGCAGATATCCGTGAACTAGGAAAAGGGCTTACTAGAGCACCATCTATTTCGATTGTGGGGCCCGAAGCAGAGTCAATTACCTGCTCAGCCATTCGAGAATATAGTGCCTATATTGTAGCTTTATTTGATAACTTTGATTAGCGCGTTAGGAATGGATTGGCATTGCCTGGAACGCCTGATTGTGGGTTTCATTCATAAAAGTTACTATGCTTTGAAGGCCAAATGAACTTACATTGCAATTGAGCATGCGTGAAATTGATAGGTATTAGAAAATCAAGTATATGATGATTCCTAGGCCATCATGTCAATTTACTATTACCCAAAAACCCATTAACTAGTATTCTGTAATTCGTGCCGTGTTACTGCTTAAATATTTTGAGGGGGACAAGATCTTACCCCTATTTAATGGTCCACTTTTCTACCGGCAACATTCCGGGTGAGTGATTACCATATATCTTCATGGAAACGAAGAAATTGATATAAAGTTAAACTATGCCTCTAGTTTTCAGGAACGCATCGCTGCATCCTAACCTATCTTCTCAATAAGCTATGGCTTCTCATATTACATCGTCCGGGTATGTACTCCGTGATTCCGTCAAGCTTTTCTACGAAAGAGAAGGGAAGAATGGCTCAAGGACTATTCTGTTCATCCATGGTCTCGGCGGGACAACGAATTCCTATCAACCACTAGTTTCCGATCTGCTTGATTTTGATCTCGTGCGTTTCGACTACGCTGGTCATGGTAGAAGCTCCGTGCCGTCAAGTTCAAGTATTGAGTCATATGTGGCAGACGGCGAAGGTAAATATTCCTATATCACTTCGTGATAACAGTCCAATTAAGATGTTAACGATGAACTAGCTATCATCAATCACTTGGGGCTCAATGACATGATTGTCGTAGGCCATTCATTTGGTGCACTGATCAGCCTTCACCTTGCAGCCAAACATCCTGACAAGGTTAAAGGAGTTGTGGCTATTGGCCCGGTTGGGCCATTCCCCGAAGCTGTCCAGAAAGCACTGGCCGCTCGCTCCGCCACGGTCCGGATGCAAGGGATGACGGCGGTTGCTGACACGGTTGTGTTGAATGCATTCTCAACTAAGTCCTTAAGGGATCGGAAAGGAGAGATAGCCTTGGCCAGAGAGATGCTTACGAGGCAAGATCCAGAAGGATATGCCCTGGCTGTGGATGCTCTAGCTCGAAGCTCGGCTCCGGTATGGAGTCAGATCAGTGGCAAGGTCATCGTTTTATCCGGTGAAGAAGACAAAGTATCTACGCTTACGGCGGGTGCGGCTATCGTAAGTGATATTGGGTCGAATGCACAACAAGTAACTTGTAAGAACACGGGACATTGGCACATGTTGGAGAGTCCAGATGAGTGTATCAAGGCTATAATGTCGGTGGCAAGGGGTGACACATCATGAAATGCCCGAATACTAGATTATATTAGTCCACGAAGGTTAAGGCCAAAGATTTTGTATATCCGTGGATCTGACTAGGGGTAAACCCTCCATGCAAATTGAGACTTGTGCACTGTAAAAATCCTTATCTCAGTGGCTGAGTGCCCCGAGTTATAGCGGTTAACCAACTAAATTCTAGCATAGGGGCAGCATTTCCCTGTGGCCGATAGTCAGAAAACTTCCATACAGTTGTCAGATCTGATGCCCATCACGCTCCGGGAGCGATTCATAACCATACCCTTCTTGTTAGCATTGTTGAAAAATTCTTCAGTCCCGTCGCGATTAAATATGGGTCATCCCTTGTTAATGTGTATCGCACGTTCAACACTTCAATCCACTCCTAGGTAGGCAAAAATCATATTCGAGTTAGCTATTTTCTAAGCCATTTCTCAATGGAAAGAATAAAAATATAAAACGTACAACACCAGGGATTCGCTGGTCGTCACCGACCCAACTACTAATCCGGCGGTATCTAGCTTATCTATGGGAGAGCGGACGGGATCCCGAGCTTTCTAAATCCTATGGTCGTACGTGAAAGTACAAGCAATTCTTATGGTATATATACCTATGTAAGAAGCCTTAGGCTATGCCTAAAATAAATTAGATAGACACGCTAAGAAGACCTAGTCACATAAAAAGGGGTAATCCGAATACGAAGACTTCTAGATCATAGGTACCTAGATACATACCTAGGTAGGTAGACAGGTATTTACTCAATTCACAAGTTGATCAATGAACCCCGAATATAAGTATCTTGATTGAATATGGCCTTAATGGTGCGATTGGAATACGTAAAACTGACGATAGCCAGGAATGTACCTAGTCTTGGAGAGAATAACAAGAAAGGGGTTGCCCCTCTATTTCTTAGTCAAAGTGAAATCCTCGCCCTTAAATGGCGGCAAACCTGCTGTAACACGCATCCCAGCTGAACATGAGCTCCAGTCCAGACTATCACCACCGAGCGCCTTCGCGGTGGTAAGATGGCTCCACGCCTGGTCAATAGTAGCTGTAGGGGTTGATGTTTCAACGCCTAGTCGCCGAATGTACGATGCATCCTTCATCCCACCAGGTAAAGTGAATCCTGTCGAGCCACTGAAGGTCCCATCCCGGATCTTCTTGCCGTAATTAACCCAAGCCGGAGCTGGGAACCAGTGTTCTAAATCAATATGTCAGTTTTGGATTCTCGTCTGCACCACTCCTCTACTTACGTATGAACTCGTAAAACAGTTCGGCATCGAACCCCGTCTTCTCGGCCAGAGTGAAGCTTTCTGATAATAGTTCGATTGTGCCTAGGATGCAACTGTTTCCAAGAATCTTGAGAAGCGCCCCTTTTCTCGTGTCATCGCCGCAGTCAATAATTGCTCTTCCTAATGTCGGCACAATGTATTTCTTTAACACTGCCTTGGATCTTTCATCTCCAGATAACACGACTAGAAGGTTTGCGCTCTTGGCAGCAGCAGGTGGTCCGAAGACTGGACAGGAGAGGAAGCTTGTCCCTTTGGCTACAGCTTCGGCACGTAGCATTGAGGACGTATCGGGATACAATGTTGAATGATCCACAAGCACGACACCTGGTTTTGCGGCGTCCAGAATCTGTCGATAGACCGAAACTGCCACTTCATCGTTCGCAAGGCAAGCATGGATGATATCGCAGCCCTTCGCCAAGTCTTCCAATGTGTCTGATATCTCGAAGAAACCGTGTTCGACAAGCTGCTCTGCCTTGCTGCGAGAACGATTCCATATCTTAACCTTCGGAAACCCTTCTTTTTGCGCGAAGCCCGCTAAGTTTTGACTCATCACATTGCCCATATTCCCAAGGCCGACGAAGCCAAATGAGAGGGATGCGGAATTCGTTAGTCCAGCCATTTTCTCTGTAGGCACGCAAAAAAGGTAAAAAAATGAATCGGACAGCAACCGAACCAATGGATAATAGAGAGAACTTAGACTTCACTGAAACATTATTCTCAACTTTTGCTTTATGATACGTCGTTTTATTGTAATACGCAGGGTCTTGCCAAGGCCGGTAGATGTAGACGAACCACAGTACGGCAACTCTCCGAACAATACAAGGTGACACGGAAAGTTTCCGGTCAGCACGCGTTTGCCACCGTAACCAATCTCCATGGCCCCGCCCCGGAAAGATGTTGTCCACTATCATGATGCCGTCAGTAAGCTTAAGATGATGTTAAAAGGGACTAGGTCTTTAATCTGATATCTATGAAGCCGTTTAGTTGAAAAGCGAATCACTAAGATACTGCATCAGGTACTACTTCTTATCTTCAAATCACACGTAATCATTTCAAAGATTCCAAATATGTCAGGAACGAATGGTACTTCCAAAGTTTCGGGCCCCTTTACAGCGGTCTCGGACGGCTATTTGATTGATATCTCTAAAGGGGTCAGCCCTGTGAATGGACTCCCGTTCTACAAGCCTAAACCTGCCGATATAACTATCAACAACCACAAAGATGGCGACAAGTCTAAGATCTTGTTCAAGAACGTCAATATCTTCGATTCGACTGGCTCTGACCCCTATCTAGGTGATGTTCTCATCGAAGGGGAAATAATACAGGCAGTTGGCAAAATTGATGCTTCCCCTGATTCCGATACCTTGGTTATCGAAGGGGGAGGTAAGAAGACGCTCATGTCAGGACTCGTGGATTCCCACACTCACCTGAGCTGGAACAACTCACCGACCCTGGACGGCCTAACACGGATGCCCCTGGAAGAACACGTCTTGCACACAGCACAGTCGGCAAAGACTTACCTTGACTGCGGTTATACGATGTGCTTCGGGGCCGCCTCGGCACAGCCGCGCCTCGATATTGTCGTCAAGCAGTTCATAAAGTCCGGCATGATACCCGGGCCCCGCAGCCTGTCCAGTTGTCAGGAGGTAACGACAACGGGAGGCGCGATAATTCCAAGCATTAGCCGCTATGCCGACGGTGCTGATGCAATGCGTCGTGTTGTGCGGGAGTTCATTGAGCTAGGGGCCGACAATATCAAACTCAGTATGACTGGCGACTATGTACACGAAACTATGGGGTACGTATTCCGGCGCCCCTTTTCCTTGCCCCTATTTCCCGCTTCAACATATTCGACTTTAGTCTACCCAGGTATAGCTCGGTTTAAGAATTGAAACCTTTGAGACTTAGCCCGGATCCCCTAAACCATTACGCAGAATTAATTACTAACCACAGAGAATTTATAGGAGCGAAGAAACCTACTTTACGCTAGCCGAAACTAAGGCAGCCGTTGAAGAAGCCCACAATAGGGGTAAGCGGGTATGTACCCACGCCCGGTCCGCAGCCTCGGTGAAGATGTCGTGCTTAGCCGGCGTCGACGTCATCTACCACGCCAGCTACGTCGACGCCGAAGGCATGGACATGCTCGAGGCGCTCAAGGACCAAGTCTTCGTGGCGCCAGCCATCAACTTCCCCCTAGCTACCTGCCACGGGGAAGCCACACCCTTCGGCCTCACGCCCGAGATGGCCAAGAAAAGGGGCTTGGTGCACGAGGTCGATGCGGCCAACAAGGCCATGACGGAGATGAAAAGGCGCGGCATTCGGGTGCTTCCTGGTGGTGATTATGGGTTTGCCTGGGCGCCGCACGGCACTTACGCAAAGGACCTGGCGCACTTCGTCAACCTGTTTGGGTACACACCGAAGGAAAGCTTGATCGCTGCGACGGCCCTGGGAGGGGAAATCATGGGCTACCCGGAGGACTTGGGCAAGGTGCTGCCTGGATACTATGCCGATGTCATCTTGGTTGACGGGAATCCCGTGGAGAATATCGAGGTTCTCCAGGACATTTCTAAGCTGCATGCCATTGTAATAAATGGACATGTTCACAAGAATGTGAACTAATTAGGTACGCGTATTAACAGGCCGGAGGTCTTTCTTAGGTCTTTATCTTTTAATTGTCTGGAGGAACTGAAAATTGCACGAGATGAAATCATAGAGTGACCCACGAAGGATGGGAAGGAGTGGCCTGACACGGGAGAATGAAGTCACGAAGTTTCTTCAACTGTTTTATTAGGATTTATTTTTTCAATTTCTTATTATACTGAGTAGGGGCTAGATCCTCGTCTATATGTTTTTGACTCGTCTCACTCAAGTTGTCAGAATATTGATAGTATGCTCAGCATTCTTTACTTGCCCTGCAAACCCCTTTTATATCCGAGATTCTAAGACGTGGAGCAGTGACAAACAACCATAATATTACTGGATCAATCTTTATGCCCACCCGTAGTGTCATCTCATCCGCCCTCTTCCTACTTGCTTAAAGTCCGATCACTGAGACTTCCGCAAGATCTATGCCCGCTGTGCCGCTTATGACAACTAGCCTTATCCACTTCCCCGACCGTCGTCGTATGCGGATGACCAACGTTTGACGATCTAACAGGATGATTTGTACGGTCCAGCCAATTAAGCGGAGAACATATCATGTCAGAGTAGGATTGAATGTCGATGGAGACTTCATGTCGGTATCCTCTGTATTCTTATTTCTCAAACCTGCTGATAGTGACTATAAGTTCTCATTCAATGCCAAGATAATAAACGTAGGTAGGTAGTTATATAAGCGTAGGGTGTTATACTTGTTTCTCCCACGTATTCAAATTGGCACCTTTGTGCTCATCCTCTCTTCTACTATAAACTTGGGCCCAATGGTTTCTGAACACGCACGTGTCGCCCGCTGGGAGGTGAGTACATGAAATCTTTGATTTCTTGAGAGATAATTCGGTATCAATCCTATTGAGTCGGTACTGTTGTCGACGAGCTTTTATACATGAAGCTGCACTACTAACTTATTCCGGTTGGGTTATAGGACGACCTGCTACCACATATCGTCGATCGGTTAGCACGTGAGACCCCCAATGCTGTATATGGACTATGGCCCGTATCCCCTGACTCGTATGAGGCTGGCTTCCGTACTGTCACCTATGCCCAGCTAGCAAATGTAGTCAATGGCCTGGCCTGGTGGCTTATTCAGACGATCGGGTCCAGTGAACATCATGAAGTCCTAACCTATGTCGGCCCTAATGATGTGCGGCTTACTGCACTTGTGCTGGCCGCAATCAAGGCAGGTTATGTGGTAAGATTATTTCCTTCGTATAGCATCTATTCTTGTATATAGATTGCTGAAAAATTGATAGATACTTCTCACTTCACCGCGTAACTCCGCGGCAGCGCATCGTAGCCTCTTTGATGTGCTCAAGTGTCGGACTCTTGTGACGACGGACCCAACGCCCCCGTCCGTCCTCCCTATTCTCGAAGCCGTAAAGCCGCGTCAGCTTATTACACCGAGCGTTGAGGAACTTATAGAGAAGTCTTATCCGCATTTTCTCTTCGACAAGACGTTTGATCAAGCTCGTTGGGATCCGCTCTTTATCATGTATGTATCATGTAGAGAAATCATAGTTGAGAACATGTGTTATCTTCTAATACCTTGCAAGACATTCATCCGGATCGACGGGGCTACCGAAGCCTATGATATGGACTCATGAAACGGCAGCACGCCATCACAAGCTTACTAGCCGCGATCCTCCCGACGGGGTGACCTCGATTGACCAAATACTTCGTGGTAAGAGGGTGATCGCAACGGTACCGCCTTTTCATGTATGTATAATTACACTTGTCCTATGTGGCATGTAAACTGATTTTAATAGGGAGCCGGACTTGGGCAATACTTCTTTTATGCCATACCATTCGGTAATACTGTGATTGCGCCAGCGGCTGCTAGTATTGTAACCGCGCAGGGTCTTGTAGACGCCCTGAAGCAGACACCGGTAGACACAGCCGTCCTAGTACCGTCAGTGGTGGCTGAACTAGCTCAGAATCCCGAACTGCTCGATTACTGCGCAGGCCAACTCAAGCTAATTCTTTATATTGGAGGGGATTTGCCCCAGGCAATTGGAGACCGCGTCGCGGAAAAGATCCGGCTGCGCTGTCAATGGGGAGCGACTGAAGTGGGCATCCCCCAGCAACTGATACCAACCGAGCTGGGACTGTCTGATTGGCATCATATCCGCATCCATCCATGTACTGGTGCGGTATTTGACAAAGTTGCAGACGGCACATATGAGTTAGTGATAAGGCGCGACGAAGCCCTTGCCGACACGCAGCCAACGTTTAGCATGCGAGGGCTGGACAAACTTGAGAAAGAATACCGTACCAAGGACTTATTTGAACCTCACCCGACAGTTACCGATGCATGGCGTTGGCGTGCTCGCGCAGACGACATCATAGTTTTCCTCAACGGAGAGAGAGCAAACCCAGTATCGATGGAGCAGCATATCGTGGCCCGAAACCCTGAGCTGGGTGGCGTTCTGGTTATTGGTTCCCAGAGATTTCAGGCGGCTCTACTAATCGAGCCAGTCTGTCAAACCACCCCCTTAACGACGGCGAACCAGGCAGCCCTAATCGAACACATCTGGCCTAGTGTCGAGGAGGCTAATAAGACCGCACCGGCCCACGCGCGTATAGAAAAGACGATGATTCTTGTAACGACGGCAGATCGACCATTGATTCGCGCAGGAAAGGGTACTATTCAACGATCGGCGAGCCTCGCCCAATACGTAGCTGATATCGACAAGCTCTATGCGGATGCAGATGCGATACCAGACGATGAAGGAGTTGACGAGTCCTTAAAGATAGACAATCCCGATACGGTCATGGCCCGCATCCGTGAAAATGTCTCCACCATCATGGACTGCTTAGATATAGATGACTCGACCGGGTTCTTCGACCGCGGAATGGACTCGTTACAGGCCCTTAGGCTCACTCGTGCACTACGGCGTGCCCTCCATCGCCCCCACATTGCCTTGTCCACGGTGTACCAAAATCCTACAATCACCCAGCTCACCTCAGCGCTCTTAGAAAAAAGTAACGCGGCTAACGACCGGGACATTATGAAGCCATTACTAGCTACCTACCGCGAACTAATCCATCAAATCCCGGCGCCAAAGTCGCTGACGCCAAGCACAGGCAAAGAAGTAGACGTCCTCTTGACAGGCTCTACTGGCACCCTGGGGACCTATATATTGGCCTCCCTACTGAATCGGCCCGGGATCGGACACGTCTTCTGCCTTAACCGTAGCCAAGACGGCGGGCGTAGCGTCCAGAACGATCGTTTTACGGGTGCTGGACTAGCAACGGAAGATCTTAATAAACGAGTCACTTTCGTGCGAGCGGACTTAGCTCACCCCTCGTTGGGGCTCGACGGGTCAACGTACGAATCGTTACGTTCCCGTGTCGGACTCGTCATTCATAATGCCTGGCCGGTGAATTTCAACCTGCCGCTCGTGGCGTTTCGTCCACAGCTAGCCGGGCTGGTGAACCTCTTCGCCCTCGCGGCTGCTGCGGCCCCACGCACGCTGCGCGTTGTTTTCATCTCGTCGGTCGGCGCCGTGGGCGCGCGGCCGGCTAATGTGGGGCCGGCTCCCGAGACAGTGCTCGAGGATCTCGATATCGCTATTGCCAACGGTTACTCGCGGAGCAAGTTGCTATCCGAGATTCTTTGCGACACTGCCGCCCGGCACTTAGGGGTTCCCGTGACGATCGCGAGGGTTGGGCAGGTCGCCGGTGCTGCCCGCAGACCCGGAATGTGGAATCGCTCCGAGTGGCTTCCGAGCCTTGTCATAAGCTCCCTGGGCTTCGGTTGCTTGCCGGATAGCCTGGGTCCTCAGTTCTCCGAGGTTGATTGGGTGCCGTCGGACGCGTTGGCCGAAGTTGTGGTTGATCTCGCGGATCGTCACAGCTCTGAGGAAGTAGATGGCTCCGGTGCTACTGTGTTTAATCTTCGTAATCCGAAAACGACTAGTTGGGACTCGCTGGTACCGGCGATCAAGGAAGTCGCTCGCGAACGGCTCGGCCGGAGTCTCGAAGTGGTGTCATCGTCAACTTGGTTAGGTCGTTTACAGGAATCCGCGGCTCATGGTGACAGCACTGATCTAACAAGCGCGGCTACGTCTAACCCGGCTATTAAGCTAGTATCATTTTACTCTAACGAATTATGGGCTGACAGAGATGCTGAATCGAAGCCAATGTCGGTTGAGCGCGCTCTAGTAGCTAGTCCGACGCTTCGTGGTATGGCACCCGTTGGTGTAGAATGGATGCGGAAATGGGTTGACGAATGGATCTCGGTACAATACAAAAGCAGGATGGGGGAGTCCGTTAGTGGGGGATAAATGGCTGCTACGGAATATGTCAGTTGTAAGGTCTTGCGTGTTCAGGTTCCAGTAGAGATACCTATTCTCACCAGGGATTAAAGCGGACTGAAATCATGGGCTTCATTTTTAGGTACATACCGAATTCCCATCTTACTTTACATATATGTACATAAGTTCAATGAGATTATCTCTGAAGCGATTTCGATGGTGGAAAGAAATTGGGGCGAACCTCCGAACGCTATGGCTATTTACGTACACGTGCGCTGATATCCTTCGCAGCCACAGCGCCAGCCAGAGGAGAGCGCCCCCTGCCCTGGACCATTCTAGTGGCATCTGAGCGCTCCTTCAAATTTGTCATGTTTGACAAGGCTCGACAATTTCCCTGACTTAGAAAGAGAGCTTTCAGTCTACGCTCGACGGGCTGCTCTCGCAATATCTGTATAAATTCTTCAAGAGCACTGAGATGCTCACGGCAATCCACGAGCTCAAACCCGCAAATAACGCATACGAGTCCGGGCTCAATGACAGACAGAAGAGCTTTCAGTGTTCCTATCGCTGTCGGAATGCTCTGCACCGTGCCGTCTAATCGTTGTAGTTTATCCCCCACGAGACCTTCGACGGCCTCGAACGTTGTTGGGATAATGTTAATGAGTTGAACAATGAGCGAATACAACATAGAGATGATACCGGCGTCCTTTATTGATATCGCATTGGACTCAAACGTGTACTTTGTTTTGGCGAAGACGCTGATACACGGAATGCCAAGATCTTCAGAAATCGCCTGGATTTGACACGCGATGCTAGGGAGAGCTTCGTCAAATACTCCGTACGCAGGTCCTTCCACCCACAGCAAATTTGAATCTTCTGATTGAGCCCAACTTTGAATGTCAACAGCAACCTCGTTTGGAATAAGTGGTATATCAGTTAGCATGGAGTCCGAGGAGATGCCCCTTTTCCCGTCTTCTACAAACGGATCAAGAGATTGTTGAAGCCACTCTAAATCTTCTCTCGTTATGATTACGGCCGCGTTGCCTACATTATCGTCAGCTGCATCTTGTTATTTATGTGCAAATTCCGGGTCTACACACTGGACCTCGTCGCCATGACGCGCATAGTATCATCAACCTTTCCCATCAACGACTTCTTCAGCTTCGAATCATTTAACTCTTGAAATAGTTAGCAAAGAATAACCCAGGTATCCTTGAGTCTTGGCCCGGTCCCTACTGTGCTGAGTGTTCGCCTTCGGCATCGTGGTTATTTGATCTCCAATCATCCTAGTAAATCTATTAAATTACTCTTCTAATTCATTGAAGCGTGTATCGATATGCTCATTTGTGTCGACAAACCCGACCCTCTGCGCTAAATGGATATCTTGGACCATTGTGTCACTGACAAGTTTCATCTCATCGCGGACTCGTTGAACTAGACCTTGGATCCTTTTGACCCTTGATTCGACATTTTTGTCATAGAATTTGTTATCGAAAGCCTTCCGAAACCTATTCCGAGAGGAACCGTACCACTTCATCGTGTAGCAGAGGAAGGCGAACACTTCCCGGTACAGGGAGACCACGTGGCCTTTCATCTCGGTTGTGTTGCACATCCGTGTGCCTCTACGAACGAAATCGAGGTCTCTGCTAATCTCCTGAAGAGCTCGCGAGAAACCCTCGGCGATTGACTCGTGGTTGACCGATGCCTATTTATAATATTTTAACCCAAGCCACGGATGAAAGATGGGATTACTTAGGTACCTACCTTCACGATCGAAGTGATTACTCCCGTAATAAGACTTGTGTACTTGTCGCCATTTGGGATGATGCTGAAGAGATACTTATGCTCATTCATAGTCTCGAAGAAAGAAAAGAGATGGGCTTTAGCTCGTCCAAAGCCCTTCTCCTTTTTCTTATCCCATTGAGTCTGAGCTTGACGGACCGCAGTCCACAACGTTTCCACTGTCGGGATCTGCTCTCCGCGAGCCCCTAGGTCGCCAATATCAAGTTGCAACTTTTTCCAGAGGTCGGTAGCCTCTTTTGCTCCCGCTTGAAGGTTTGCCACAACAAAGTCACTACTCCTGAATTGTTATCCCAAATTCTTCGGGGATTATGGCTCTGCTACTAATATAGATATATGATGTACTTACGATTCCGGAGGCTCGAAGCGAAGCCAATGCCTCCAGGCCGCAGGTTTATGTTCATCTGCCTGAAGCTCTGTCTCGTGAGTGGCTATGGCATGTTCGGGGACATTGCCTGGCATAGCGTTTGCAATCTCATCACTGTATTGCCTCACAAGCTTGGCTCCTGCGGGATCAAAGTGATCGTCTGCCGTGGTCCGTTTCAAAACATACTGTCGTGCTAGAGCCAATGTCTGCATGATCGGGGCTCTCTTTTAGAGTAGGTCGCGGACTATCTATCTCATGGTTTTAGGCAGGGCAATGCAACCACACCTTGGAACTGTTGGGCGTCATCCCCCACCTTTACAATTAGATATCTTGAAAGCTGAATGGGTACCTACCTAGGTAGTCAAGTCATATTTGAGTAACACAACGTTGAGATTGGGGGCTAAAACGTGTCTTCCACTCGTAACCTCCCAATAGGCGCTCGATATTCGATAGCGACGATAGCGGGGTCTGCAGTAGCATGTTGCTGCCGTTCTATTAAAACCCATCGTAGCAGTTCTGCGTTTCAATGTCATCTTTCACTACTGCATATTTCCCTCTTCCCATTAACATGGAACCTATATCAACAACACCCGGAAAGGTCCTCCAGAACTCGTCAGTGGAGCATACGAACGATTCCAACCAACAGGACCTATCTCAACTAAATACTACTATCTTCAGGCTCAAAAACATATCTAGTACTGAAGATGAGCAGGTAGCGCGACACCTACCAACTTCATATATCCAATGCCCTATTACAGGGGCCAGTCATTTAAATCTACTTCAATTCGGCATCCATAACTGTCCTAGATGTCGCATGGATATTTATGGCGACGAAGACGAGGTGAAATTCCAAAAGAACGTGGCGAACACAGATGGGAATCCAATGGTTGGTAATTCTAAGGAATCTGGAGGAGGCAATGTAGAAGTCAAGGTGGAAAACCCAGATCAAATTAATCGAATACGAGACGGTGTTGACTGGCTCAAACGTAGGATTAAAAGGGAGTGGTCTGACAGTGAAAGCAGTGACGAGGATGATGGGAGTGAAGATGGGAGTGGAGATGGAAGTTTAAACGGAAGCGGTGTCAACATTTCGGATTCGCGCAGTGGTAACATTGACAAGCCAGAACGAATGGAGCTCGCCGGTGAACCCCTAAACGCACAAGATATCAATAAATCCAAAGCTGGCAACTTAGAAGATATCACCCATAACATTGAGTTTCGGGCTGCAATGGATCAGTTTCTCCACTATACAAATTGGAAAGGACCTTTTAACTTGACCGAGGCGCGAAAGGGGGTATTAATTGAAGTTCACTCAAGCAAGACCATTGCAAAGATCATAACATTCTTGAAGACCAACCACTCATATGAAATGGTAAATACGGAGCCACGGCGTCGTAAGGTCATCAAGGCTGGTTTTTTCCGCAACCCACAGGTCCAATTCAAATCTATCACACAACATATGCATCTAACATCAAAGCCAATCATTGAGGTTCTGCAGAAGATCGTTACATACTATCCCGAAACAAAAATAAAAACGGAGACTCTAATAATAGACTCCCCTTTCTGTATCCTCGCTCACCACTTAGTCGAACTTGAGGAGTTTAAGAATACATTCGACAGAAAGGAAGACCGTTCAATGGAGGCCGACGAAGAAGAAAGTGCTTCTACCCCTAACCCTAGCCAAACTCGACATACGACAGATAGATGCACAAAGACTGCCTTTAACCACATTGATCAGCTTCTTCGTTTTCTTAGACACAACATTTATAGCGACCAACTTGAGATTGAGCTAGCCCGACACTCCTCCACTCCTCCTATGTGTACATTTTCTATGATATGGCTATTATACAAACCAGGGACGACAGTCTACATTACCGATGACGATGGTGAAACGAATGCATATGTTGTGGGCTGGTGCGATGCCAACCCCGAACTGCTACAGGTCGAAAATCTAATGGAACCATATGAATTGATTCTATGGAATATCGACTTTGATGGTAAATATGTGCGTCGGCGTAGAAGAAACGTTGTCGTCGGCCATTTCGATGGCGAACGTCCAATATTGGATCTGCGAATTCTTCCAGCTAGATTTGTTGATGCTTCAGATGGAGGGAAGACACGAAGACATTTGGTCGAAAGGGGGCAGAAATGGTACGGAATGCTGATGGGAGCACAACAGTGGCATTACTCTGGACAAACTCGCGGGCCTAGCAAGAAAGTGGTAAGTAGGTAGATTATAATGATGCCTCGATGAAAATAAATTTTCACTGATTCATGAATTCAGATTGACACGCGTGTGGTCATAGACATGGAAGCTTACATACGACAACAACGACAACAACAGCAGCAGCAGCAGCAGCAGCAGCAGCAGCAACAACAACAACAGCAACTACTACAAAAAGGACCGTCAATTCCACCATTAACATCACCAACACAACGTCACATATCAAAAAGGCTACAACGACGACATAAAAATAAATCAATACCTGATTTCTCAATTGATGACATGGGAGATAGCCTTGCCATTTGTTCATGTGAGAAATGCCATGGGGGACGCGCTCATCCTCCCAGAGACTTTCCGTGGGCAGAATACGACATGATCGACCCACGACATGGTGGACTCGAACTTCCAGACAGCTTCCCGGATCCACAGCATCGTTACCTCCTCTGCTCAGGACAACTTGGGGGATTCTCACTGAGAACTCGAACTTGGGGTAAGTTATTATGTAACAAATCTATAGAATTAACTCGTCGGATTAATCTCTACCCCAAACAGAAGATCTGGACGTACAGCGATGTTATCCTCCAAGGATCAATAGAAAAGCAATTGATACGTTGGTTATGCCAGATGAGCGGAAAAGAATGATCAAGGCAATTGTGCAAAAATACACGGATCCGAGGTTCACACCTGGAACATCAGCTCTAATCTGGGGGGCAGACTTTATTGAGAAGAAAGGAGAAGGCCAAATCTTCCTTCTTCACGGAGGGCCTGGGGTAGGCAAAACTTATGTGAGAATCATTCCCAATGAACAAAAAGAACTACAACTAAGTACTCCAATCTAACTATAATGCAGACTGCTGGCAAGTAAACAAAAGTCCACACAACTCAACATGACTAAACCGTGAATAGAATGCATTTCGGAATTGATCGGGCGCCCACTTCTTTCTTTGACCTGTGCAGACTTTGGAACTAACGAAGAAGTCATGGAGAACAGGTTATCATATTGGTTTAAGCTTGCTGAAGCATGGGGTGCCGTGATGCTTCTTGATGAAGCAGACGTTTGGTTAGAAAGACGGATAATATCCGATTTGAAGCGAAATACTCTAGTTGCTGGTTTGTCCAATATTTCTTCAGTTATATCTATGTGTAACCTTCTGATTTATAAGCTAATACTATAAAGTCTTCCTGCGATGCCTAGAGTATTATAGGGGTATTCTGTTCCTAACTAGTAACCGGGTAGGAACCTTTGACGACGCTTTCATCTCTCGAATCCATGTAGTGATCTACTACGAAGATCTAGGAGAGCCACAGCGCAAGCAGGTCTGGAAACAATTCTTCGACAAGCTTGAAAGGGAACGCAAGGATACGATCATCGTCGAATCCCGCGCAAAGCACTTCGTTTTGAATGACTCCGAAATGAAGAAGATACCTTGGAATGGGCGAGAGATACGAAATGGTGAGTTCCTTCGAGTCTTTTCTCCAATCTATCTAATCCCCTTTCAACCATTACCAACGAGACTGGGACGCCATTGGCTCATCTGGGAATTTGCAGTTTTCCAAACTGCCGTATCGCTAGCGGAGTATCGGTACCACTACGAAGGCGGAAAGGAAGAAAGTGATACTGTTGTCTTAGACAAGGTGGATTTTGAACCGGTCTGCCAGATGTCTGCAGACTTCAAGGAGTATCTCAAAAAGGTGCACAGAGGTGATGACGAAAATGATAGGGCAATGAGGGAGAGGGCAAGAGCATAATTAAGACCCGCATGGTTTGACCAAGAAACTTTTGTCCTGATCGTTGGAAAAAACTAGGGGGGTTTAAGGGTAATGTGGGATGACGACAATGCATGGCCCTTTATGACGATTCATTTCTTCATAGTATTTCTTTCAATTGGGAAACATACGTGGTTAGTAGGTAGAAAAATGACATGATTCGCTAGGTTTTCTATCACTTCTTAGACATATTCGCACTTTCTCTTTTGTATCATGTAAGGAGACAGTAACCCCCGGACCAGCCGAATCCTCATCGCTAATCGAGGAATGTTCCCTTTTACGGTTGCATATAAAATCACTTTAGATCCGACTAGTAATATGCCATATCTGTAATAGCTCTTGGGATCTGCGTGGAGCGGTGACCTTAACATAGGTAGTATAGAGCAGGGAGGGTCAGAGCGAATCAGAAGCAAGAATAAGCATATGAATTATTTATCATCCAGCTTTTGTCTTGAATTGCCGGGCCATCCTACAGATTAGTCCTATTGCTAGATATTCCCTCGCTTACTATGTATAGCCTCATCGTCCCAGAAAGGTGAGGTTCCAGCATAGACCGGAAAAGATCGTCATCATTATGCTTACTAACGGCTAGTATTCTCTCAAAAGGGACATTCCTTGGTGTTTAGCAAGCCAGGTACCTGGTTCCATCTGCGCGGGATTGCAACCTAACAAAGGGTAGCGTGTTATCGGCTGCAAAGACCGCACTAATAAATACACTTGTGATCTACACTGCAACCCATCGTTCGCACAGTGTTACTATTAGGTAGTTAGGCTATAGCGCATTCTATGAAGTGATGCAGGTATGGACCGTACGATGCTACGGACCATGTAGCTGGGAAAGGTAAACTTCTATGGTATTAGCGACGTTCGGAATATCCTGCATAAGTAGGTAGGTACCTACGGGACTCCTTTCCTTATTCCCTTTTGGTAGCTTGGCAATCATATCTTGTAAGCAAATTAGAGACGCCCTTTTTGATAAGTCTTATACTCTAATACTTTCGTGATGAGGTTGGAAACTCTTAATGGCTATAGTAATAGGGGTATGCACCCTCGGTCCCCAATTTCATGCTCAGGTATGAATACTTCAACTAATTTAGGCGATAGGGGTTGAGACGCAGTCTCCGACGACTATAAAAGGTCTCGGTGACTCTTTAGCTAGTTCGTCATTTCAAAGGAATCAAGACTTGAGCCTATCACCATTGCTTTCAGTACTTGAGAAAGCGGCACGTACGACGGTCGGTTTGCGCTTCGTATCACAACACAATGGCAGCCCAGCTGCGGAACGTCTGACTTATGCTTCTCTCTGGACCAGAGCCCAGAATGACGCCTGTTCCTTAATACGCCTTCAACTCGCTCAGCCAGTGCCGGGTTCTACCAATGTTTTGCTATACTTTAACACGCACCGCGATAACATTCGCTGGTTCTGGGCTGTACTAGCAGCCGGTGGTGTACCTTGCATAGCACCACCTTTCGTCAGCGACACGGGATTGAGAAGAGACCATATCGCACACTTGATAAACTTATTGGAAAACCCAACTATCTTGACAACTGAGGCGCTATCTTCAGTCTTCGAGGATAACAGCAATGCGAGCATCCAGACGATAGAGTCGTTGCCGGCGGAAACAGAACTCACATTTAAAGCGCCAGCTCCGCCTACAGATGATGATCTTGCAGTCCTTATGCTGACTTCTGGGAGTACTGGCAACGCAAAAGCTGTCTGTCTCACCCATGAGCAGATACTACGAGCAGCTGCTGGGAAGAGTGCTCATAGCAAGACAAATAGCAAAGATGTGTTCCTGAATTGGGTTGGTCTAGACCATGCTGTTAACCTGGTAGAGATACATGTACATGCCATGTCGCTCGGCGCAGAGCAAGTACACGTCCAGGCCAGCGATCTCCTCGCTGATCCTCTCCTCTTCCCTCGGATTATAAATCAGCACCATATTACCGTATCATTTGCCCCGAATTTCTTTCTCGACTTAGTTGCTTCTCAACTACACGAGAAGGACCCCGAGTTACAAAACCCTGAGCAACTTGACCTTTCAAGTTTACGCGCACTCTTCTCCGGGGGAGAAACTAACGTGGTTAAAACTGCAGTGGAGTTGACCAGGATTTTTCAAGCTTACGGTACCAAAGCTGAGTTTATATGTCCTGGCTATGGCTTAACCGAGTCATGCGCCGGCGTGACATGGGGTTTTAATTGTCCTTCATATGACGCCAACTCAGGGAGTGAATTCACATCTGTTGGATCACCTATACCGGGAGGTTTTGTCCGAGTTGTGGACATAGAAGGTGCTCAGGTACCCCCTGGAGAAATAGGGGATCTCCAAATTTCGGGCTCCGTCGTATTTAAGAAATACTACAGAAACCCCGAGGCGACTAAAGAAGCCTTCACACAAGATGGGTGGTTTATCACTGGAGATCAAGCCCGCATAGACTCCAATGGCCAATTACACATCGCCGGTCGTGTTAAAGATACGATCAATATCAATGGTGTCAAATACTTCTGCTCGGAGGTGGAGACGGCTATCGAACAAATCAAGCTTCTAGGAGTGACCCCTTCATTCACGGTTGTCTTCCCCCATCGTCCCCAAGGCGCTAATACTGAAGAATATTGTATTGTCTATAACGCCACAGGGGACGATGTCACCGGGAAATCTCGAGCATATATCGATGACAACATGAGTCAAATTTCTAGTGTAATTACGAACAAGAAGCCTTTCAGGATAATACCACTCCCAGAATCTTCATTTAATAGGAGCTCCCTCGGAAAGGTGTCGCGAGCAAAACTGCGAAAGGCCTTCGAAGCAGGGGATTTCCAGGAGGCGGACAACTCTAACAGGTCCTTAATCCACGCCTTCAGGAAGGCTAACCGCGACGATCCAGCTAATCCATCTGAAGAGTCGGCCCTCAACCTTGCTTGCGATATGCTTGGCTTGGAAGCAGAAGAAGTGAGCGTGACAGATAATATTTTCCACCTGGGCTTCAGCTCCCTGGACATCAACTCCTTCGCTTGCCGGCTGCAGAAAGCCCTCGGATCCCGCACCGCGGTGACGCTCACCGAAGTTCTGCGAAACCCGACAATCCGTTCCATCTGCGAGGGGATAGACGACAGCAAGCACCCGGACGAATCCTACGACCCTGTGGTCGTACTCCAACCAAATGGAGACAAGACGCCATTCTGGATCATACATCCCGCCTCGGGAAATGTGCTCGTTTTCATTCCCCTGTCGCGATATCTTAGTGACCGGCCTGTGTACGGTCTACGTGCCCGTGGGGTTCGTCTTGGCGAGAGGTTTTTCGGGTCAATTGAGGAGATGGCCACGACTTACTTCGACGCCATCAAACGCACTCAACCCGAAGGACCCTATGCTATTGCTGGATACTCACTTGGAAGTAGCATTGCTTTCGAAGTCGCGAAGCTGCTGACCGCCAATGGCGACGAAGTTCGCTTCGTGGGTGCCCTCGACAGCCCGCCCCACATAGCACCCCTTGTCGGCACTCTCACGTGGAGTGCTGCTCTCGTCATGGTGAGCTTCTTCCTAGGGCTCATCCCCGAGAGGTACTCCAATGAAGTGATCCCACGTCTTTGGAACGAGCCCCCAGAAGTTGCTTTGAAATTCATCCTCTCGAATGCCGATCCGGCACGTCTCGATGCTCTGCAGCTTGACAAGACCGGGCTCTCGCGCGTCGCAGACATAGCGCATAACTTTGGCCAGGCGGCGCGCAAGTACGAGCCTGTGGGCTCGGTGCCGACTATGGATGTCTTTATCGTAGACCCCCTGCTCAGCGTTACGGAGGGCGGTCGCAAAG
This sequence comes from Annulohypoxylon bovei var. microspora, assembly GCA_022836615.1. Taxonomy (NCBI): domain Eukaryota; kingdom Fungi; phylum Ascomycota; class Sordariomycetes; order Xylariales; family Hypoxylaceae; genus Annulohypoxylon; species Annulohypoxylon bovei. Next base: position 52,888 of record MU405346.1, read on the forward strand.
ATTGGCATGACCGGTTTTTATACAAGTGGGAGGATTTCGTGACTCAAGATTTGAAATTCCACCAGAGTTCCGGAAGCCATGCCGACATGCTGAGCCCCAAGCATGTGCGCGGCTTCCAACGAATTCTTCAGGACATTCTTGTTGCTAGGGGTCTTTGAGAGCTCACATTTTATTGGGTGTGGTGTCATTATCACCTTATCAAGATTTCTACGAAGTTATCATCATGCGGTAGCTATATAGAACCTTACTAAAACACGAGAAATATGAAACCAGATTGACATGATTGAATTCTCCGGGGTGGAAATTTCTGACGATAGTTTCAGGATGGCCAGGTACCTAGGTATCTACCTAGGTAGATAGAGAAAGGAGAGGAATAGGAGAACTTTTACCTACATCGCTCGTTTCTAGTTTTCTTCAGATCTACTAGCCCATAGCCCGTATTCATATTATTTCCTTTTTTATGTAGGTAGAATTCTAATGATCATGGCGAAATGAAATCAGATTTCTAATAATTCAATTCTAAACTCCCAGCGCTTGAGGCAGGTGGTCGAAATGTCTACGCACAGTGTTATGAAAATTTTCGTACTATGACATGTCCCCACGACGCTTCGATAATAGCGAGTGCACTTCCTGGTGGTCTGGTAACGCCAATCCATCGGAATCGAGGGTCTGCTTTCGCGAGAAGTGCCCTCCACTGCACCTCGTCTCGTTCTTGGGCATTTAACAGTTGCATCATTCCGATGTCCATATTCCTAGTAGTCGTTGTTAGATCTGCTGCTCACATCTTATGAATCCTCCCAATAGGTTTGTCGCTAGACTCACGTAGTTGCTCGCCTCCTACGTATAGAAAGCTTGTCCAAATCTTCGATGCAATAATCGTGTATAATCAACCGCGACTCGTCGCTCATCGCTTGGCCAATGTTCTGTAAAATCTGCACCGCGTACTTGTCGCTCCAATTATGCAAGATCCAGCGGAGGAAGTACACAGCGGCGCCTCTGATCGGCTGCGGCGTGAAGAAATCGTGGGCGTGAAAGACGATCTGCCCCTCATTTTCGTTCCCGTTCTGGAGATCGCCTGCTCTACTGACGACTTTTTCCAGATCCTGGACGATGAATTTGACGTGCTGGCACTGTCTGCTCAGCGCACGGGCGAAGTGGCCAAGGCCACCCCCGACATCGACGAACTCGGACCCCTTCGGCAATCTCGCGAGCAGATCGCCACGTGCCTTGGCGAAATGGTCCGGGTCGTACCCTGGTCCGCTGGAATAGGCCGACATTCCTGTGGAGAAGCGAACCGCGCGGGCGGGGCTGCTCGCGATAATATTGTACAAGGATTGGCGTGGGGGCGGCGGCGGCGGCGGCACGCCATTCGATTGATTAGAAGCAATATTATCGGTAGGGAAGGGAGGGGACGAGTGAGCCAAAGCCCAGCCACTTTCTGTCGGTTCCGAAGCTGAAGGAAACGCCGCTAATGCGTCCACGGTACGGGTCGCGGCAGGCCAACTCTCTTCGCAAGTCGCTCCCATCCATGCTCCAAAGGAGGGGTCGCGAAGGAGAATAGAGGCGGGCGTATGATAGATAAGAATCGCATCACTGGTTGAAGAAGAGGATGAACGTTCTTCACGAAAGACTCGTAAACCAATTGCGTGGCGCAGAATTCGCTGGACAGTTTGTTCGAGCTGCCCGCAAGCGGAGGCGATGGCGGAGTACGAAATGCCAATTTCAGGTGGCACAATAGTAGCGATGTTAAAACGCTGGATAAAATGAAGGGAGATCAGATGGGCGTGCTGAAAGGTTAGTTATAATCCTTAATAATAACTATCGTATAAGAATACTTAGGGGAAGAAAAAGGGGGGTATTTTTATACCGAAGCATGAGTCCTAAGAAGCTCCGCCGGGTCTAACAAAAGGTTATAAATCTCGAAAGCGAAATCAAGGATTCGCTCACGCGCAGTCGCAGCGGTAGATGGATCTGAAGCTCCTGCTTGCTTCAGCTCTTGGGCATCAGAGAATAGCTGTGAAGCAAGCTCAACGACTCGAGAGTCATTCATTATGAATAAGTATCTGACTTTCTATTTATGTATTAAAAACGGAATACTGTTTAGGTGCGATACGTTTTAGAGAATTGAGAGACATATCAATATACTTATAAACAATGGCATCAAAGTGGTATAGTCCACCGAGCTACACCGAATCGAGTATCCCTAGGTCTAGGGAACTGTCACGATACGTCCAATTCACGATTCTAGGAGATCCGCGAAATTGTGGATACCATAATTCTATTCCTAGTCGTTATGAATTAGGTATCTATTTTTACTGAATTCTTCCTTACCCCTATTCTGTTTCTCGTGTATGTAGGTACCTACCTGCGGTCACTCAGTTCTGGGCATCTTATAAAAGTTCAATTGGTATCATTCATTAAGGATTATCTAATTATTCATACAGCTCGACCTGGACCATCAAATTGAGTTGTGATAGACGTTGTCACAGCAATTCCCGTAGTAGGAGAACTCTCGAACTGCTCCCCCCTCTCAACTCTTGAGATGCTTCCAAGAGTGAGATCCTCCATGACGAAATCCTGGCCCTTGTCGTTCAGCGCTTCATAGCTGCCTTCATGATTCAGCGTAGCAGATCTAGTGAACCTCCTCGAGCTCAGAGCCTGCACGCTCTGGAAGCTTTGACCATTCGACCCTATCCCTGATTTCCTTTTCCTACTTTGTTCAAACAGAGTAGCAATGATGGGGATATTTGCGCAGACAATGCCAAGGGCTTCCTCGATATTGCTCCAAAGGAGGAATTCAACAGACGAATCTAAAATGTCTTAGCAACTTCCGAGATCATGCACATTGATTGGTACTTACAAGTTACATCGGCCCTGGGATTCGTGGCAAATATGAACGCAAATCGGACGAAGCCCGCTGCCGTAGCCATAAATCCGATAACGAATAGCCCAAGTAACCGCAGGCGCTTGGGGGTCGTCGTTTGCAGCTTGAGGAGGATTGGAAGAGGGAGCAGGAGAACGAAAAGATCTCCAATTGTATTTAAGATAATCGGGGTGCCAATACTGGCAAGTGCCTTAATGCATTTTCCGTCCTTGTCGGCTTCAGGGGGTGTTATTCCAACACCCGCGTAAATCTTGTTCCAGTAAAAGTCGATCGGCGAACACTGGAAGATGTAGAAAAGGGTCGAACCAATCGTCCAAAGGATAACGTATGTTACGTTAGCCCACCAGGCAACCTTGAACCATTGACTGACCCAAAAGAGGCGTCGCAAGAAGAAAAGGATAGAGAGTTTAATAGTCGAGAAGCAGAAGCCGTTTAGTACCGCATAGGCCCAGATAATCTGCAAGATTTGGACGAGTGATAGTGGGGGTTGAGGGTCGGTGGCCAAGACTCGGAACTGATGTAGTCCAAACCCCTTTGTCACCGCGGACAACATAGCTGCGATAATGCCATCGCTGAGGATGACGGCACATAGCATTAGGTAGTCATCGGGCTGAAGTTTTCTATACCGTCGGACCGAGGCGTAAATTCGACCTGCCGAAGTCGCATTCGTGAAAATAAGAAATGTGACTAAGATACCGACGATGAGCGGCTGAAGGCTTTCGTCCCAGGTGGCCTTCTCTTCCGGCGTAAGCTCCATGGTTGCGATAAGTATAGGTTTGCTGAACAAGATCGCCAAGTCAAAGTTGGAGGTCTATAGGAACATGACAGGCTGACGTCCAACCTATAGCCTCGACGGTAGACACGCAGCCTTCGGCAGATGGAGGGGCTAAAAAGATTGGCATGCGAACTAGATGGTGGCTGTGGCCATGATAAAAGATTCTCAACACTGTTTCGTGAAGGTAGCGGGCATCCCCTTTAGGGAGTTTCTAATGATAGTTTCCATTTGCGCTATGCACTTCAGCTACGATACAGCCAAAATAGGCTGTTAGTGACTACGCCGAAGAATGAAATTGCTAACTACGACGTTCAGGTAGCATTGCTGGATTCGCTGTTATGTTTAGCTTCTAGAATTTGGCCGTTAACCGTCCCACTATACGATCAAATCGAAGCAATTACATACGACCTTCCGGCTTAAGTGTACTTGCCTGCGGATTTACGGCGCGGGGGCTGAAAGATGGCCGATCAGGACAGGCATCGCTACCGAGCTGAGTGGCGTCAAAAGCAATGTCGATTTTGGAAAAAGATCTGCGTACTATACTCTACTTAGGACCCTTGAAATTTGTAGGATCTTAAAGTCTTCCTTCGCTCAAGTATAAACCATAATCTTTTATCGAGTTGAACTATTTTCGAGAAAGTCTGGCGCGGCTCCAGGGCATTGGAAATGTTTTAGAAGGCGTCAGTATGGTTGACTTTCGTTGTTCTGAGAGGGCAGAGAGGGGTGGGTTTTTGGATGCTATTCCCGCCGATCAAAGCCACCTGCACTTTTGCTTTTCTACCTACATTGGCACCTAAAGCCACGAGGCCATGTTACTGTCGCGTAACCATCCATTGTCGTCGCCGTGTGTCCACACAGTAACCCCCGGAGCCCACCGGACTGTGCTTATGCATGTTGACCATTACAGTCGTCTTGCAGAATCCTTCAAGAACTCAATCCTCTTGACCCTTGCCCCTTTATCAAATCAAAACAAATTCGGGCATTTCTTGGCCGATCAAAAATGAATATCTTCTTTACAAAGAACACTCCATAGTTCCTAGTCTCGAAAGTCATTCGTTCTTTCATGTTTTTGGCACGATGAGTCGCTATCTCATATCCATTGCTCTGGTCTGGTGCTCGGTAGTCCTGCCGACCCTAGGTCAGACCTTCTCTGGATTCGAGCCGTCCACATCTAACCCGCTGACGGTCGCATGGGGCGAAACTCCTCTAAACTATTCCGGCCAGCCACTGTCGCTTGACTGTAAGCCGCTTTGCTTACCTATTTGCTTACCTATTTGCTTATTACCCCATCGTCCTATCAAAATAGACCAGTCATACTGACAGCCTGCCTTAGTTCTTGACGCTAAAAGCTTTCCTACCGTGGGTCTGCCGGTAGATGCTAAATGTAATGGCACTTATATTCTTCTGATGGTGGATCCCGACGCACTGCAAGGCGATATCGAAACCGAGGTTAGTATTGGAGGCGCTTTCAACATGTCCATTCAGGAGTCGCGATATACGCGTATCTTTCCATAGATATCAAAGATCTTCTACTAATCCCTTACTACTTATAGACAGGTCTGCATGCCATCCAAGGCAATTACACGTGTAGTTCAGAGCACGTGACGACCTTGGTTAACACCACCTTCCTTCCGCTTGACACCGAGTCACAATTTTTGGCGCCGTATATCCCACCCGCGCCACAAGCGAAGAACCCCGTGGTAACGCATCGTTACACGCTCTTGCTATTCAATCAGCCAGAGAATTATAGTCTTCCCGACACTCTTACTTATGCTCTACCCCTTGACCTTTCGAACGTCACTAATAGGCTGAACTTCAACGTCACGGAGTTCGTCGAGACCTTGGGAGACTCAATCGTCGCTGGAACCTACTTTGATGTAGACAGTCCTCTGGCGAATTCAACCACAACCCCTTCAGCAACTAGTACCGGCGGCGCTTCTTCCACAGGTGAAGCTTCTGCGAGCTCAACTCCAGACAGCGGAGCTAGATCTGGAAGACTATCAGGAACTTCAGTGGGAATGGCAGTATCTGGGTGTATCCTAACTATAGCGTACATCACTGCTGGACAGTAACTATCCGCGGCTAGTTTGTCGCTCACCGGAATTGCGAACGCGCATTCGTTACCTTTGAAGCCCGAGTTGGATTCAGGGGCGCTTCTTGTAACATAACGCATCATTATAATAACTAATAAAATGTATATTACATACCTTAACCCACAACCTGTGTATTGTCGCGTGCCCCTTAATCTAAGACTCTTTTCTACCTTACCTTTTATCCTATATTATCCTAATACCCGGCAGATAGGTACCGTGATAAAGACTATGTGGCACAACCTGAACACCGTAGCACAATATGAGATGAAAATTACCTGAATAGGGTAGCTCAACGCGGAGCGGGGTTCCTGCAGGTGATGGCGTTTTTCGCTTACACCGAGAAACGACCGTATCCAAAGATCACTGGCGAGCTAACCTACTATGGCAAATGCGAAATTCGTAAATAGAACCAATAAGATACTGTTGTTGGCGCTGAATGGCTAACCTCTCGGTGACTTGCCGAACCCAGTGTGACGAGAAGCGCAGACGCGCAATTGCTCGGCTTTTAATCCTATATGCGTTAGGTAGGTAGTAGAGTAGACGATGAATATCTCTACCTTACTATTCTTTGTCCTCGGTTTTCCCATCTATCATCTAACCCATCAAGCTTCTTGGCTGCCCACTAGTCTTATTGCTTGGCACTTTTAATTCTACTTCTTCGATTACGTGGATTACATACGTCTCGTGTTACTGCAATTAATCGTATTATTCAATTATCGTCACAATGGCAAACGACTCATCCCAATGGTTGCAAAAGGATGTTAAGGATATTGACCCCACGTCGCGTCAATTGCTAGAGTCGTATTCTGGTCTAGCACCAGAAGAAGTTGTACCGCATTGTTTAGCTATTGTAAGGTGATTTTAATCTAGACGACACACAGAGGTGCTTATAACCAACGATGCTTGTGTTAGCGAGATAAAGCATTCGCCCTTTACCCATGGCCATGCATCGGCCAGATGCGTTTTATCCGGTTGAGCCTCGCCTCATACCCATCGTACGCCAGCGCCCTCGAGCGCCTCCGAAGCAACACCAACTCCAGGTTTCTTGATCTCGGCTGCTGCTTCGGCCAGGACATCCGTAAACTCTTCATCGACGGAGCCAAGCCAGAACAGCTAGTCGGCCTGGATCTCGTGCAGGAGTTCAACACGCTGAGCTACGATTTATTCCGCGACGCGCCTAAGCTGTCGTTCGAGTTCCACGCAAAGGACCTTCACCACGACGACGCGGACTGGAGTCCGCTGGAGAACCGCTTTGACGTATTGCACCTAACTAGCTTGCTTCACATCTGGAACTGGGAAGGACAGGTCAAGGCTGCTCAGCGAATCGCTTCCTTTACGAAACCTGGCGCCATTCTCATAGGTAGCTCTTTAGGCAGTGGTGTCGGTGGAGAGTTTCCGAACCTCGAAGGTGACGGCACGAACTTTCGGCAGAGCGAGGAAACATTTAAGAGGTTCTGGCAGGAGGTAGGTGAGAAGACGAACACAAATTGGGATGTGAGGACAATCTTCAAGGCAATGGATTCCACACGAATGAACATGAACCAGAACTGGGCAGAACCAAATATGGGAATCCTCATTTTCGAGGTCACAAGAGAAGAATAGAGGAGCATACATTTACATTTATGGATTTTATAGATTTTTTATCTGGACTTCATATTTACCCACCTACCTAAAGTACCCTGCGAAGCGTTTTGGTTTATTATTAAATGGAACCCCTTTTCACTAACACAAATAACTGTCTCTTCTCCTTTTCTTTCGATACTCAATATATTGGTTCATCAACATAGCAATATGATAGTTGTATTTTTAACAACTAGAATACTTGAGCAATAACCTAGCTACTTAGGTTAGTGGTTACATAGAATGACGAGTCAATGATTTTAGGTGACTGGGAGTCGATCTGATATTTCATACCAAGCCTAATTGGTATGGAAACAGGGAGCAAAATTAAAAAATGATTCATAAATGATTATATCGAGATGCTTAACATCGTCAATACTTGTAGTACCTAATTTAGTAGGACAGAATACCTAGGTATGTATTTAAAATATAACCCCTTTTAAGTTTGGCTTTCATTAATGTCGACTACAACTCACCACGCAAGACAGCTAAAAAGGAACAAAATAAAATTTAATCACACTTCACTAGGTAGGCACACTGTTAACATCTCCAACACATTGCAGTATCTTCCATACTAACGAGAGAAGCTGTTAACTCCCAATATATTATAGTTACGCGATAGTTCACAAAATGGAAATCAAGTACTTTTTTGGTCAATTAACAACAATGCTAGCTGAATTCCCCCCTTTTTATTGTCTTTTAAATATGATATTGGCGTATGGTAGATCTTTTGCCAGCCAAAATGGTTTACTACTACAAGTATTTTCTTAGTCTTTCCAAGGATACAGTTGTTACTGTTGGAAAGCTTCAACAATAAAGCCTTAAGATTCATCCACTGCCTGAATAAACGCACATTCCCGTAAGCTGGTGGTCATAATATACATTATTTCTGAGAATAGATAGTTATATCCTATTCACACAAAACAATCAGCTCAAAACCGCCAAACTAGTTCAATGACTAACAGGAAGGACCCTGTTATTACAACCGTGTTCACTTTGTCTATATTGAAACTCGGTTATCTTTCTTTTCTAAAGCTGCTACAGGCTGGAATCGATTCTTTACAGCTTAGGCCTAGGACTGAAGCCGAGACTAAGCCACTAAACTCCAATAGGCCTTTCCAACCCCCCTGGCCTCCGTCTTCACTACCGTCAACGTGGTTGACGATAGCTTCTAGCTACCCCAACAATGCCTAGCCTCTCTACCACCGCCTTTACTGATTGTAACCAACCTAGCAACACCAGGTTGTTGTTATAACAATTCTCCCCCCACCCACACAAATTAAAACTTTTCCTCTTCTCACCTTCTTCCACCACCGCGTAGAAGGACTTTTTCCTAGGCCCACCACCAAAGTTTGACAGCAACGCATCAGATTGATCTTCTGTGACAGATCATCAAGGGATAAGGGTTAATATTTTACTCATCCTTTCCGGCAAACATATTGTAAGTACAATTTCCTTCCCCTCCCTATTTATCTTGTAAATTTATCGCAAAACGCGTCATACTCACACCTAAGAAGCGTCCATCGCGGAACACTAATTACAGCCCCCCAAACTTCCCAACTACTCTTTTCCTACTATTGATTCCTTGACCTTGCATCAAGTCAAGATGGCCGACCCTATCACTCCGGATTCTATCCTCGAGGACAAGATCCTTGAGGATAAATCCACCTTCGAGGATAAGTCCATCATCGAGGGAAAGCCTACTATTGATGTCAAGTCTACTGTTGGAAATGTGACTACCAACGAGGACAAGGCCCTCGAGAACAAGTCCACCGTCGAGAACAAGTCCACTGACGAGGGCAAGCCCACTATTGACGACAAGTCCACTGTCGAATACGTGACTGCCCCCGAGGATAAAACCACTGAGAACATGTCTACCATCGAGGGTAAGACCGTTGTTGATGACAAGACTTCCGTCGAAGACAAGACTACTGTCGAGGACAAGTCTGTGGCCGAGAATAAGACTGCCGCCGAGGATGAGACTGCCGCCGAGGGTGAGACTGCCGTGGAGCATGAGACTAAGGTTGAGCACAACCCTACTCCTAACACTACCATCGCGGCGGCTCCCTTTGTGCAAACCACCCTTGGTGACCAGAATTTTCTCATGTCTGACGTTCGCGTCGGCGCTCCCCACCCTCCGGCCATGCCCTGCCAGCATGGGTTTATCGGCCATGACATGTCCGCGAAGTTAATGAAGCACCTTCACGAGATCGAGAAGCGCATCCACAAGGACATGGGTGACGACGCATTCACCATGGACATCGTGATGGTCAGCACCGAAGCTGTCATCCTTCATCAGATGCACCGACCTACCGTTCTCGTCAACGCGGCTCGCAACTCGAACATCGTTCGCGGCGAGCCCTGGGCTATGAGCACCATGTACATCGGCAGCCGCTGGTTGTACATCGTCGACAAGATCCGCCGCTACCTCATTGATCGAGACCTCGCTGACGTCTCGGTCGAATTCCGCGAGTACGGACTGGAACACACCGAGACCACCCCCTTCGTTCAGCCCGGCTCCGTCCATGACTACGGCGCCTTTGATGAGTTTAACCGCGGCCGCGGCCTCATGTACAATGCCATGCAGCATCTATGCATGTATGACGCCAACATCACCGACCACCTGATGTCCGTCGAGATCACCTGGATGGCATGGCCGCACAACAGCCAGTACGGAGACTTCGAGGCCGTTTTCTTCGAGTTCGATCTGAACTTCGACGAACGCCACTTCTGGCCTATTGCCCGAGTTGCGCGAGCACTCCTCGACGTCGCTGGACACGACTGGAAAGCCCTTCCCGTCCTCTTCAAGTGGGAGTCTAAGCGTCGTCTCGGATGGTAGAGGGCCGGAGTTCTCTTCCTATTATTCGTTATCCCGCATTCAGTTATAGTTAGGAGGGAGACGAGAGTTGAGGAAGCATACTTTTAGTCATCAGGAAGGGTTTAGAGTGCCCGGGTTGTCTATTATTGGCCCCGATGGTTTGACACATTATTATTCAACTGCACTATAGATGCACAGAAATACACAGATATTCCCTCAATGGCGTTTTGCGTGAAGTCAATTGAACCTAAGTAGATCTTTACGGGAGACACGTAGATGGCGCCATCCCATAAGATCCCAGTTCCTCATCATAGTATTACTAGTATCATAAACATTAACATGGGTACCAGATGAAGGTACGGTCAATTAGGTAGTTACCTGTCTCTCCCATCTATTTCTTCCCTTATACTTTGATGGCGTTAATTAACAGGAGCGGAAGCCAGCGAGAGGTAACATAGATTCTATGAATTTTCCACAAATAAATAGATTGTCTTGTCTCAGGGAGGTGGTGGAATGGTTGATAGAGCATGACAAGTTACCAATTCGATCGCGTTATAACATCGGTAAGCTGACACTCGTACCTACTAATCAACACCTCAACGCGCAATGGAACGGTCTTTCGTATAATCCGACTTAGCAATGACACCGATGAGCGAACAGTATCGAGTCTACTCTAAGGTACAGTGAGCTCTGCCATACCAGCGGTTTTACTAACAATCCCAACAAGCAGAAACCATAATCCTACACAAGATGATCGATCCTAGCGAAAATGACAGAAAATGGGTATATGCCGAGACCGTTCCAACGAACTCGTATACCCCCCCGACTAAATCCCTTTTGAGCCGACACAATTTTGAGCAAAAAAGATAACACGTAAACGCCCTCGAATATCCTACAACTTCATGATCCATCTCGCCTCGTCTTCCCACATTTCGTTCGTCAGTCTCATTGCAGGGACTCCGACAAGCCCATGCGGCCCGTCGAAACCATGCGGCATTCCAGGATACAGATGGAACTCTACGCCCACATCCGCCTTCACCAACCTCGCCGCGTAATCCAAGTTCTCGTCCTTGAACAGGTCCAGGCTGCCGACTCCGATTTGCGTCGGCGGCAACCCGCGCAGATCCTTCGCCCTCGCGGGCACGGCGTAGCACGGTACGTTCTCGTCAGTCCTGTCCCCTATCGCAACCGACCAATATTAGCACAGACATCTCTAACAATTTTATGTGTATAGTAGGCAGACTTCTAAAAGCCTATCATCCCAACTCACCTTTCTCCAATCCGCCGAGGTAGTACGTCCATCCCATATCATTTGCCGCCACAGACCACGTCCAGTACTTATTCCTCGGGTCGCTCTCGGGGTACGTGGTCCGGTCGTCCAGCATCGGGTACCTGAGACACTGGCCCGCGAGCGGCGGGCTGAGCCCCCTATCCCTGGCCATCAGCGCGACGCCGGCCGCGACGCCGCCTCCGGCGCTCTGCCCCATAATCACGATGCGCGCGGGATCGACGTCGAACTCGCGCGCGCTGGCCTGGAGCCAGCGGACGGCGGCGTACACGTCGTCGACGCCGGCGTGGAAGGGGTGCTCGGGGGCGACGCGGTAGTGGGGGGCGAAGACCTGGGAGCGGCTGTTGTGGGCGACGGCGGCGACGAAGCCGCGCGACACCTCGACGCTGCCGGAGATCATGCCGCCCCCGAACACGAACACCACTGCTCGCTTGGGCCCCGCCGCCCGCCCTTCCTCCTGCACGGCCAGCGGGACGAAGCGGGTAACCTGCAGGCTAGTGCCGTCGGGTGACGTGGCGGCGTGCGCGCTCTCCTGCATGCCCGCCGGGTACGGCACCGCCTTGGAGGCCGCGTCGATTACGGCGTTGGACCACTCGCGGATGGCGACGATGTCGGTGGTCTGCTCCCCTGGTTGCCCGCTCGACTTCTCGACGATTCGCGCGTACTCGGGGTCGACCACGATGCCCATTTTGGCGGTCAGGTGCTCGTCTGCGGTATTAACAAGTTTGGTATGCCCGAAGGAAGCGGCAAGAAGTCCTACGGCGAGTGCTTTGAGAGACTTAAGTAGGTATCGAGTTTGGTCGAGCGTATAGACCAATGTTACGTCAACCATCATGTGCCCGCTAACTACTAACGGGGCCCTACCTGTCAGATCCGAAGGATCGTCGAGGACGCAGACGTCAGCTTGGTTGGCCACGGGCGAAGATAGGAACATCTATCACACCCACGGGATGCCAGACGAGGTAGCATTTAAGGAGCTGAGGCTATTCACGCTGGATGGCCAATTACCACGCTTATCACGCTCCATCCACATTCCACTAGCATCACCGCCATTTTTTAGCGTAGCTATCTTGCTTTTAGATAGGTACCTATGGCTGCAGCCTGCAGGCGAGTTCTCATTGGTCGGGCGTATCACTATAATCGTAAAAAAAAAGCATTTTTGTTGGTATATTGGTCCGTGGCGCTGTTCCTGCTTTTTGCTGAGAAGCAATGCTTCGTGTAACATGGGGTCAGCCCTCGTGCCACGTTCGTATGCGGCGTCGAGGACGCATCTTGATAACATAACAAGTAATTTTCTACACGTGTAGGGTATTTTTCTGACATTTGTTGAGTTGCCTGCCAAGACGGCAGGGCAACAAAGAGCGAATTCGTTCCGGGGGCAAGGGAACACATCGCGAGAAGCGTAGGTAGGTAGGCATAGAGGAGATTGAGAATAGTCCATTCTTCAATACCAAAACTTCTCCTTGGCCGACAACCAACTGTCCCGTCTTTTCAATTGAGCAGAAATATGCGAGACGATGGTGGACTAGATGAAATTGCTCCATATAAGATCCGAATTTCGCGATTCGCTTCCCCGTTGTTAGCCGCGTGCCGATCGCTAAGTATAGGTAGGTAGTCTAGCCGCCGTATTCCGTCGATATTGAAGCATTCAAGCTTGTCAGACGAGCCTGTGTAACCTATCTATTTAAACATTGACTCCTATTTCCACGCCAAGATACTGAAAACCGACGTTCTTATGGCATCTTAAATGGGTCGACTCACTCACTATCCTATACTGCTTGTGCAACATTGCATAGTAATACAATCATACGATCGGCAGTTAGTTAAGGTGCTTACCTAGCTGCTAAGAGGTCAGAAATATCAAATTGGCAGTATAACCCGAGAAGAGTGGGCGTTGCTCTCGGAGGACTGGCTGGCATAGTCTCTCGCTATGGTGGTACAATGAGTTGCTTTCAGAACTTCAGAACAAGTAGATTGTCCGCAACCGCCAACCATATGTCACGTATGCGAAGACTTTTTATCAGCGCTATTTCGACACCATGCCCACCAAGACTTCGGTAGTGTGAAAGAACATCACATATAACTGCGTTGCTATCTGTGTTGCTACACGTGCTGCTTGCCTCCTCAAGGCGGTCTGTAGCATACCCAGCTGCACGAGCAATTGTGCCGTTAGCATTAGAAGATGGATGTCCACCCTGAGTGTTCGTAATACTAATCTCAGAAACAAAGGTTATTCCTTTTAGTAATAGGAGTCGAGGTTTATTGCATGACAACTAGTACCTATTCACAGAAAGAGTTAGCAACCTCGAGTTTGAAATATTAGACTATTGCCAATCATAGGATTATTTTCAAAAATCAAAACGGACTTACTTAATACACGATCTAGACTTCGTCCAAGGGATTGGGCGGTTAAGTAGATGTGTAAACTTAGAATTGCGACCATCTAAACTGACTAAGTAGTGGTTCGTAATGATTAAACAGTGTAGCCGAAGCCCTCGATTTGACGGACTCGCGTGTATTCGTCACGTCATCGAATACATACTCTGGCCATTGTTTATAGGCTTTCAGATAATAAAGTATTTCCACCACGGAGAAGCCGAGATGGCCAGGCTGGTCGAAATCCTCCGACAGCGCAGTGTTGAATACGTTGAGAGTGAATTCCCAGTCTTGCTCGGGAGACAAACAAGCACCGCCTCGAACTAGCCAGAATAACTTCTGGAGATTCCCTTCAGTGCGAGGTGACAACAATAAGGAGTCCGGAATTCGAATATCCGCGTGTACTTGATAATAATTGCCGAGAGACAATGGGCCTATATAATCGACTACGATTGGATGCTCAAGTCCTCGGAATTGGGCGTAGTATTCATGGAAGTAAGCGTTGGCTTTTTGAGGTTCGAATATAAGATGGCAATCCCAAGGAAGTCTGGTGGGAGTGGTGATGAGTTTCTGAGGCTCGTCTGTGCTGTACTCTATAGCTGCCTTAAACTTCTCTGGCGATTTCACACGTCGTTCAATGTACATATCCCAACATCTAAGGATTAAGGAAATATTGGTCCAGGGAAATTCCATGAGAGCAGACTAGCCAGAATTAATCAATGCCGCGTGAAGTATAGTATGGTTTATGATGTACTTACCTGAAATTCGGGATTGCCTTCATAATATCCGGGAATGTCTCTCTCAGGGCGGTTATGGTAACGTTGCACGCCTACTGGGCCTGTGATTCCAAAACAGCCATCCCAGGTAGGTTTGAAAGCATATATGAAAGTCTCTTCCAGAGTAGACTTTCCCGACAGAAAGCGTCCAATGCGAGGGCTGGAGAGGGGAAGATTAACATTCCCACTGAACCAAAAGATGCGCTCGAGTATCTCCAGGGGCACTATTTCAAGATAAGAAGCATTATCTTTGACAAATTCCCGTCGAAGCTCTGTCGACTTAGTTTTGACCCTTTTACGTGGTTTGACGGCGATAGACTTGTTGTTTTGGCGGCGCTTGCCCGTGACCTTTACGGGTGTTAATTCCATAGGTAACGAGACGGAGGTGACAACAATGTAGAAAGGCTCGTTCTTGACGGATATCCTGTCGTGGGAAGAAAGGATAAGGGAATTAAGAGTCGCTGACGAGCTCTGGCCCTAGCTGTCTAGATGAAAATGACTGACTCATATAATATACACAGACCACCACATATTGAGGCAGTTTCTGTTGTATATTGTAATGACCTCTGTCTGGAAGAGATCATTAATGTCATTAGGATTTCTGTACATTGTTTGTTAACGTTTTCAAGCACAAACACAAGGTAGTGATGGTGGTGACAGTGTCAAATTTGATATAAAAATGACACAAGCACTAAATGTATCTAGGTACCTTGGTAGGACCTAACATGGAATATCTTCGGCGTATTCGTGTTAAGTTTTGAATGTTTTACATATGTACATAGGTACCTATCCAATCAGCCGGGAATCAAGCGAACCAAATAAGCGGGTCAAAATGACCGATCTAAATCGAGCCTTATCGCGCATCCAGTAATAGATTAGCAAAGTTCGAAGTTGAAGCTTTTACAGTTTTCCAAATTATTTCAAATAAATATTTTGACCTGGAGAAATTGCGCGCATAGCTATCACATCACATTAAGCATCTCGTGTACAATTCTTAAGAAGATGATGGCATCCTATTCAGTTCAGATTTGCTAACAGAAATAAAATTAAAATAAATTCTCCGCTTGTGAAAGACCTTCGACCTTTCACGATGGCCTCGCTACACCCACAAGCGCCCTCTCTTAGACTTCTCAGATTCCTTCGCCTACAATCGGAAAGTCTTAGCTTCTTTAGTTGGAGCCATGACAGGACCGCAAACCTAGGACAGGCAGCGCGCAGAGCCCTATGCGCAGCCAGAAGACAGCAGAAGAGTTCTCCGCGAGCAGATTGCACAATGGATTTCTCGCAAAATGTAGCATTACAAGCCGGTGTGTTAGATTTGGATTCGCTCATACAAACGCGCGGTAACCGAGCTTCAAAAAGCGTTCGCCAGAAAAATCTTCCATATTTCCTCCCGAATATAAGCGTGCGATACAATTCCTCGACTCGATCCCCGACGAAATGCCAGCAGACTTGGCGAGATAGGCTTTGGGGCTTTGGGACAAGGAAGAAGGCCAAACCTTTAGAGCCGGACGATCTTCCAAATGATGCAGACAGGGGCCCCGATAGCAATTCTATGTTTAACACTCGGCGGCAGCTCAGTCAGAAGGCTGCCTTAGAACCGAGATTACGATGCACCGAAGTTGACGAGAATGGAGAGGTCATATTGGTAGATGGCGAATTTAAGAAGAGCGAGCTTATCGCAAGGGTTTGTCTACCTTCAACTCTATGGAGACCCTGAGAAAACGGTAGCTGACTCGACATAGTTTGGCTTGCTACCACGCGATCTACGCAAGATCGATTCTTCCAACTTGCCGCATATTCTCGTCCGACCAACCGCCATCTTACTCAACCTACTACACCTAAAAGTATTGATCAAGTATAACCGTGTCCTACTATTCGATGTATATGGCTCCAAAGCATCCTATCCCCAGTCGGCGTTCATGTACGATCTACAAGGCAAGCTCCAGCAGAAGGTATCCCCCGGAAATAGCGGCCTACCGTATGAATTCCGCGCTCTAGAAGCCGTCCTCCAGTCGGTCACCCAAGAGCTTGAGGCAGATTTCTTAGCGGTTCGCGACCCGGTGATCCGTATATTAAGCGAGCTCGAGGACGACATAGATCGGCACAAGCTACGAATCCTCCTCGTCCTCTCCAAGCGAGTGAGTACTTTTGAACAGAAGGCAAAGCTCGTCCGAGACGCTATCGAGGAACTCCTCGAAGCGGATGACGACTTGGCAGATATGTACTTGACCGAGAAAACGCGCGATGTTCACCGTGAACTCGACGATCACACCGAAGTCGAGATGCTGCTAGAGTCATACCATAAACTTTGCGACGAGATCGTCCAAGAAGCACAGAATCTGGTGTCAAGCATTCGGAACACCGAAGAGATGTAAGCACATGAATCCACCCATCCAAGACTACTTCGTAGTATCAGGCTAATAGACGCAGCATTCGCGCAATCCTAGATGCGAATCGTAACTCTCTTATGCTCCTAGATCTAAAATTCAGTGTTGGAACACTCGGTCTAGCTATGGGCACGTTCATCGCCGGTCTCTATGGTATGAACCTCGAGAATTTCATCGAGGAGACACACTGGGGCTTTGGGGCCGTCACAGGCATCTCTATCGTGTTCTCGCTTTGGGTGTGCAGGTACGGCCTGATTAAGCTTAGAAAGGTCCAGCGCGTCAAAATGCAGGGCAACGACATAAAAGGAAGCGAAAATGAATATCATTGGTTCCACGACGAAGGAAACGTGGGGCTTCTGGACCCTCGGAATCGCGAGATGTTAAGACGGCTTAATATGAAGAAGGCAGACCAGGCCGAGAAAAAGAAGATGTGGTGGTAAAACGCTTGATAGTGAGCTATGAGCTATCTGAGGAAGATTATATCAAAGACTCAGGTCGCACTTGTGTACAGGAATATTCTTTGGCGTTATGATGGGGTCAGCATTTTCTGGGACACGGGAGGCTGGTTCGGGAGTCTGCGATCTGTGTGATAGACTCTAGGACTTAAAAGGTATTCTCATCTCTCATAGAAGATTAAAGGGTATTGTATACCCACTGTAGGCCAACCGGCTGGCTCTGCACCTGCTATCTCATAAATGTTCTTACAACTGTCACATTATCACTCCTCATCCCTTTATATATATAAAAACATCGGGAAAGAAACATTGGGAAAATTGACTCCAAGATGTTAATTTGTATATATAGGTACAATAATCATTACCATGAAGCGAAAGCGACTCTATCATATCCCTCAAAATCTTCATCCCGTCCCATCCGTTTTCGTCCATCTCAATCCCCCCCACCCGCCTCTTTTCAACTCAACCTTTCCACCACCCTGACACTGCACCCCTTACAACTCATTCCCGTCAACAGCGCCGTCCGCAAATCCCTCGTACTCCTCGTTGACCTGCGCACCAGCGTCCTCAGACATGACCAACTTGATCTGCCCGTCTCCGTGATCCTCTACGCTTACGGAAGAGCTGCTCGCGTATCCCCACTGCAGTAAATAGCGTCAGTGGATTCTTCAGCACCTGGCAAGAGATTTCACGGGGTTCAAACACGTCTGGGAGTTATAGCTCCCCAGCCAACCGAATTGTCCAGGAAGTCCTCCGTCCCTCGACGGGCCAAAAAGGGGTATGTAGGTACGGGGAAAGTAATAGGGGGAAAGAAAAATCTCAACGCTAGATAGGTACGTACGGTGACCTTGACACGGCCCTTGTCCAGGCTGGCCAGCTGCTTGAAGACGGCGGGCGAGACGTCGATGGAGCCGGAGGCGCAGCCGGGGCACTTGTCGACGACGGTGGCGGTGGCGGTCTTGCCGCCGTAGTGGATGCTGATCTTGCGCCCGCACACCTTGGCCTTGTTCGGGTTCGCGTCGTTGCCGTACTGCGCCGGGGACAGCGCCACGATGTGGTCCGACGCGCTGTTCTGCTTCCCGCAGGCCCCGAGCCCCGGCGTGTAGTACGTCATGTCGCCGGAGTAGGCGAGCGTTTGCACCGCGCCGAGGGCGAGGGCGAGGAGGGTTGTGCGGAGGGAGATCATCGTTGCTGGTTTGGGGAGTTGGTGTGGTTGGTGAGGAGAGGTGGTTAGTTAATAGAGGGTTGGGTTTCTGGGAGATGTGTTTGACTCGAGACTGCACTGGGAATGAACCGATGAGGAGCAGAGACTGAACTGAGGATAGGGCAGCTTGCTATACGACTATATATACTAAATCTTCTACGGGCTGGGCCCCTTCCTCCCCCTCGTCTCACCCCGGTATTACTGTCGCCATTCCCGTGATACCGATCCTATCGGGGCTCTGTCCTCGATCTCCTTACCCCTGACCTAGGCAGTAGCTTACTGGGTTACTGACTTGATGACGGGCCTGGACGAATGGGGGAGATATTATTGCTAGGTAGGTAGCTATTGAGTATTGACAACCCTATTGATTCCATCCCGCTTATTTTCCACACCGGACGACCCCGTTGCCGACTCTTCCCTACGGTGAGCCTTTACCTGACCCTCCGGGAGCTTGTCTCTTTCCAGAGCTTAGTCGTTGGCCCGCTTACGTTATCTCGGTGTTGGCTACAGTCGATTTGAGGCGAGGCGGCTGTCAGCGGAACGCGGAAAAGGGCGCTTGGTGTTACTTAATCAAGGGAGTGTTGGAACATGAATCGAGGATGATTCACATGACTTGCAGGGAAAAGCTTAAGGATTATTGGCTACCTAGGTATGTATGTATGTTTAAGCAGTGGTTAAGCAGAGCCTCGATCCTTCGAGGGGATTTCTTTGCATTATTGGTCAATTCAACGATCGTATATGCTAGGCTAATAGTCACAAGCTGGGGAAAAACAGGGGCACGTATATGGGGCGGCGTAAGTTAGGGATTGATGATTTTGCCGTCTCACTCTTATGCCTGGTGATATATCTAACAAATATGTGTTGCGGCGTAGATGATGCAGGTGATGATCGAAAATTGCTAACAGCCGAATTACCTTCTCAAGACTTGGTAACAATTATCTAGACAGATATCTTATTAATCATCTCATACGCACATAAAAATACAAACTGAGCTATCGTCTGCAGTGTGACATGTCCTAGCCATATCAGTGACACTATTCACGCTTAGAAGAGATCCGAATCGGGATGTGAGGTCTTTCGATTTTGGCCCAGCAGTCTACATACTGAGGTAATCAAACTTTGTCCGTCCTGCTTACCTAGGTACCTACCGGCGCCTTACACATTGCCTCAGCCCTAGTAATAAGAAGCCTGGCCAAGATCTCATCATGTTGCATTATTGCTCAGCTTGGCAATATATCCATGAATCGGCCTAGTCTACTTTGTGAGCCTCGAAGAATGCAATGCACTTTGAATGCCGAGCTGATGTATGATCTGACGTTGAACAATATAGGGCTATCTTCTTTCACGTGGGTCAGCCTTGATATTACCGGTTGGCTGTTTAGAGGGAATAGGTCTCGAATCTTAGGATTCAGGATGAGACCGTAATATTTGTGGCGAGTTCAGTGCAAAGGCAGCAGTCAACCTTGAGGATTTCCAAATGACCAAAAAGTCCAACACATTACAACTTGTTCTTACGTTTGCAATAGGCGTCTTGTACGAAGAGAAAGTTAACACTCGAATCAGAACATTTTGCCTTCACTCGCGCATACAAGTATGTTTCAGTAAGGCAGACTACAAATGAAATTCATACTCATGTAGGACTTCTCGAAACATAGAGACGGCTGTCCCAATCCAATTGCACGAGTAAGCATCTCGTGCCTTACGTCTTGGGGTCAGATCAGATTAATCATGTGAGGTACGGTAAGCAAGACATAAGTGAGACCACCCCTTCCCACGCAATGTAACGAAGAACACAACAGGGGCTGACTCCATCTCCGCGGTTCCAATCGTTCATGACTACCTTATTCGTCCATATAGGAGTAGTTACTAGAGAGGTGAATTATAACCGACATTGTAAAAGCACATGGATATCACATTAATTCCACAATATTTCACCGCGTCCGCTGAATAAGTCTTATTATCTTGAATAACGCCAGGCTATCCAGCCCATGTATCACTTATGCACCCCATCTTACCTTATATGCACATTTAAAGTCTAGCAGTTTGACCCTCCTAATTAAACAGCATCGTCACCTCTAGGACTCTCTGGCCGCGACCTTCTTTCGCTATCGTCCTCCGGCTCGTCATCGAAATGCTGCCTTCTCGAGGGACTCCAAAATCGTCTTATGCTTCCGCTACCCGGGGAGCTTGCCACCGCTACGTCCGAGTTACTATCTCGTTTTCCGCGCCACCACTTAAGTTTCCAAATTCCGCCCAAGGCTTCTTGCACCCCGGCACCGGCTGAACTCTTCCGCCGTATATGTTTGCGTGCCGTAAAACCCGGGAATCCCGTTGACTTCCTTCTGCGTCTGAACATTTTCCTCGGTGAAGCCTCACCGGCTTCGGCCGCGCTTAGTGAGGTCGTTGATTCTCCTGATGTAAGCCTTCGCCCTGGTATTAATGGCGTATCCTCGCCGATTGCACTTCCGGGTAGAGTGCTTGACCTATTTCTACTGAACGATGGTCTCGGTGTTTCCTGGTCTTCTAATTCATCCCATATCTGTGCACGCTCGTGCCAACGGCTGGATGGCTTGCGACCGGGTGTGAGGGGTGTGGTTTCCCCATTCGGTGCAAAGGTGTTGTAGGTAGGCGGTATTGCTGATTCGGCCTCTCCAGCCGATTCTGTATCCGTAGGAGATGAATCCTCCCCTTCTGTATCTTCGACAAGCCCTAGTCCTGGTGTGAGACTTGACGACCCAACAGCTGGCGGGTGTTGTTCATCGCTGAGGCGCCATGACAGTGCTAGGACGCCCGATAATAATATGACGGTACCTAAGGTGATCAGCCCACCATGCAAGGGTGTGATGAGGTTCGTCTGGTTGAAATATATCAAACCATCTAGAATGGCGATGATGTTATAAATGCAAAACACAAGAGGGTATAATACGGATGTGGATACCAGCTTCAATCCGCGGTGAAGATAATACAACTGGCTCAAGGCCAGGGCGACCAACCCAAAGACAAGCATCCATGATTCCCAATGCCCAAATTGGTTATCGCCATCAGCGATCGTCCTAATAACCAACTCCACGGCGGACTTCGCAAACAGTAAAGAGTGAGCCGACAGAATGCCACTGATGCATCCAAATACGAGTCCACGGGCTAGCCGGAACTTGGAAGTCTGCGAAACACTGCTGAAGTGATTGACCAGATCAATGACCAATGCCAACGAGATAACAATTACAGCCTGGAATGACATCCAGAGGATAAATGGCCATCTACCAAGCAGATCCAGTAGCTCCGCTAGACTGTGTGCTGGAGAGGGTATTGCGCCAAATATGGCTATTAATGCTGCGCCGGTAGTGACGAGTGCGGTTCCGTAGAAAGACCATCGCGTAAAGGGTTCATTTAATATTAATGTGGCGCATATGGAGTTGAATACTAGCCCGGCGGCTTGTAAAGTCGATAGGACTGGTAATGGTAGAGTAGATATTTGGATGGTACTGCCGAATATGTTGGATATGACAAACATGCCCATGCCCAGCTGCCATCTTCGTCTTCGATATGCCGGTCGTTGGAATTCGAGCGGATACTTTTCATCTTCGAGCATATGTGACTTTCGCTGTAGGGTGAGACCGAGGGACTGTACGCTCGTGGATACTAGACCGACTAGGATACCAATCTATTGCAGGATATCGCATTAGTATTGGTAACGAATGAACGAGATGATCAGGTTCCCGAGTATTAAAACCTACCGCGATGGTGCCTCCCGGCGAGAGGTCGCCAAACACACCCATTGCGACAGATTTTTCGCCAGCTCATCCGCGATCGTCGCTAGATGAAGAAGCGCCTCGGTTGCCCATGAGACTGCGAATGCGAAGAATCCTTGTCCTACTCTCCTCCTACCTCACAATTCTAGATTCGGGATTCGGTGAAAGAGCGGGGGTAAATGAATGTATTGATTACGGTAAGGTAGAAACGAAGAGGAAGCCGACAAAAGTAATCGCAAGAGATTTTGACACGGATTAAACAAGTCGCAGAAATCGAAAGGTCGAAAGGTCGAAAGGTCGAATGGTCAAAAGACCAAGCTCATAAGACGGTGAACTCGATGACGCCTGTCCGAGACCAGGGGCAGGGGGGTTGTGGCTTAAAAAGAGGCAGCGTTGTTCCCAGGTCCCTGTTCCTGACGGTGTGAATTCTGTTGAGATTGGCGGGTCGGTTTCCTCTCTCTCAACAGCACAATTGGGACAAAGAAAAGTTAGAGCGATGGTTGGGTTATTTCGGTATTTGGTAGTTGTATGAATTTATAATTACGTTGGTAGAATGAACATGGACAAAGTGTTTTAGGGATAAGAATAAGAATATGAGGTAAGGATCGAAGTTAAACGTTAAAAAAAGTTAGAGGTTAAAAAAGTGCAAAAAGTAGGTACCTACAGAACTCTATTTCAAGGGGTATGAGGTAATGCTTCAAGGTTTTCTATTGAAGGTCTCCCAAGATTTCCCATTAAGCCTGACAGTTGTATTTGGGAATTAGGAATTAGGAATTAGGAATTTGGGGTCGGGACAACGAAGCAATTTTACGAAGATCTCTTTACAACGCTATCCTGACTTGACCTTGTTATTATACCTAAACTGTTATAGTATTGTTGTAGCAGCAGAAACAACAAAGCAACTAAGCAATCAAGCGCTTCCAATTGATTGAAACGCCGTGGCATCAAGTGCTACTGGTCACTGACCAGACACCAAGTCATTCTGCAGGGGGCACCAGACTTCGGCTGTTGAAGTTTACTGACTGCACATGTGTGGTGTTACATACTAGGTACAATACAGTGGGGGTGGTTCAATGTTGCAGCAAATTCTGCATGTATGGAAGGATCTAAGATTACCTAAGGTACCTTGTACTTACATACATAGTCTCACTAGCCACACAAAAAGGAAGGTAAGGGTCCATTGTCTAAAAATTGTGGCTAGTGAAGCTATATACATTACATAATGTACATCCACCTTAAACTGTAATGAGGTAGCTGGGGCTGGGGCTGCTGGGGTTACCCGCATTGATTTGATGTAGCTCCACGACCAGGTTTCTGTCTGTAACTGTACATAACGTCTAGTTGATAGATGTCACCCGAATTCAACCTCTAACAGGCCGCTGCAGAAGAGCTATTGTGACCCACTACCTTCTATCAACCTACATTCGACGTCTATCTGACCTTTAGTTGCCTCGGAGCAAACCTCATTGTGTGGATTGCTTGGCTATTTTGCTGAGAGACTCCTATAATCTCGCTCCTTTCAAGCTTCCAGACTCTTAATACGCTCCTCAAACTCCTCTCAAGATGTCGCAAGTCCACGCCTTGTCCGACGATCAGGTAAATAGTCCTTCTACCTACCCGATCGATATCTCGAAAAACAAACAAGAGAATAAGACTTGAGTCTATTGTAACAAACAACGTACTAATGGATCCACCCCCTCGAAAACAGGTCGGACAAGAGCTCCGCAAGATGACGGCCTTCATCAAGCAAGAAGCCCTCGAGAAAGCGCGCGAGATCGAGATCAAAGCAAACGAAGAATTCAGCATCGAGAAGTCGAAGCTCGTGCGCCAGGAGACCGACGCCATCGACGCCGCGCACGCCAAGAAGCTGAAGCAGGCCGCCATGTCGCAGCAGATCACGCGGTCCACCGTCGCCAACAAGACTCGCCTGAAGGTCCTAGCCGCCCGCCAGCTGTTGCTCGACGACATCTTCGAGGCCGCCTCTAAGAGGCTGCCCGACGGCACTAAGGACACTGCTAAGTACCGCGTTACGCTGAAGGATTTGCTGCTGCAGGGCCTGTACGCCTTGTCCGAGAGCGAGATCCAGGTCCATGCTAGGCAGGCCGATTATGCCGTCGTCAAGGACGCTATTAAGGATGCCGAGGCGGAGTATAAGAAGACTACGGGCAAGACGACTAAGGTCACCATCGATGAGGACAATGCGTTGCCGGAGGGCAGGTGAGTGCTATCATCCTTAATACCATCTTGATACTCGAGGATTGCGTTCATGATATGCTAACGAGGCATAATACACACAGCTCCGGTGGCCTCGCAATCGTGGGTTTCCAGGGCAAGATCGACATCAACAATACCTTCGACGAGAGACTACTGCTGCTACAGTCCAGCGGCCTGCCCGCCGTGCGAGAGACGCTGTTCGGCAAGAACCCCAACCGAAAGTTCTACGACTAAGGGGCTCTCGTCCCGAGATATCAACCTCACCCGCGCGCGCAAACAAATCAGACATCAACAACGCTGGACGTCAGCAGGACGGAGAGAGATCGTGTTTGGGCAGTGTCATACTATAATCCCAGTCTGGGAGTCTCTTGTAAGGGGTAGTTGCATTCGGGCGGGGGACTGACTGCCTTAGCTAGACCATGCTCTTGGTAGTACCTGAATTAGAAGGCTGCTGTATATCATAGGCGTTGCAGGACGTCCAACACATCAATAAAACACCAATTTATTCTGCACACTCTGTACACTCTATGTTCCCAACAATTCGGTCTAGCTCAATGCAAATCAACTCATTTAATACTGACATCACCATTTCCGCTCCCGTCTCCGTTAGCTAACGAAGCAGCACTCCTCTCCGCCTTCTTCTGCGCCCAATTCTTCATGAAGTCCCTCTGCTTCGGCAAATTCGCATCCTCCCTGGGCTCGGAGTCGAAGATGCTAGTCTTGGGCGGGGGCCGCGTACGCACCGCGTACGTCAGCCGCTTCGCCACCAGGTCGATAGACGCCTTAGCCACCTTTCGGGACAGCAGCGTGCTGTCGTGGATCTTGTCGTGTATGATCTTGAGCCGGAACGTCAGGTTGTCGATGTCGGCGTCGAACTTACGACTCGCATCTCTGTCTTCTTCAAGTTGGACGTTGGGGTTGGGGTTGGCAGTTGTGTACTGCTTCATGATGAAACCACAACTGCCGAGGACGGCGTCCAGCAGGGTGATGAGAGCGCGGAGGGCTTCGAAGTTGGTGGTTTGGCTGATGCAGAAGTCTGGGGAGTCAAGCCGGTCCGTGAGGGCGTCTAGTGTCAGGGCTTCGTCGACTGGCTTGCGGCCTAGTAAGGTGTTTTGGAAAAGCGCTACGGCTGCCATACGCCGCCATAGGTCGAGGTGCTTGGTGCTGGTTTTGGGCATGTAGCTTATGGGGACAACTTGGTCGGTGGGACCGTCTACAATTTCATAGAGATATGAAGATATTGTCTCGCACTTGGAAATTATTAGTTCTACGGGTATGACATTCAATGTGTAGAAGGGGCTTAGAACTTACGGCTTCGTCCCACTGGCGGGTCCTATGCTTGGGTAACGTCCCGACAAGAGCTTCCATCGTAGCAGCATGCTCGGAGCGAACAGTAGTAGTTACTAGAGGATCGAGAGCCATCCGTAGCAGTAGTTTGATAGCCCCTATTGCATTTTCCGTGCTTAAGTGCGGGGCCATCCGCTGTAGAAGCTCTAAGAAAGTAACAAGGCCTGTCCAGTCTTTTCCAGGATACGGATCTTCTACTCTCGGGAAACCTTGAAGTTTGCCATGGTCTTGCTTTTGGGAGTACTTGGGACCGCCGAGTTTCTCTAGCATATAATACAATCGTGAGGTAGTGACGAGACGAACGATACTATCTGGACATAGTGTCACCAAGCTGCAATATTGTACGCGCAGCTGGGCGTTCCTCTCAACGCAGGCCTCATCTAGGACCCAGAGGAACAGCTCGTCTGGAAGCGTCCTGCCTTTAGAGACGATGGTGTGTGGCAAGCCGAAAATGACGGCTTGGTCTCGTGTACGTGAATCGGCGAGACAGCGCCAACACCCCTTTGCTCTCTTTTGTGGGAAAGGCTTCCTAGGAGGTTTCAATAGGGGCTGCTCTAGGTTGAAGAAGTAGCACACTCTGCGAGACCCGTCTACTTTTGTACGATTCATAGCTCTCATAAGCTTGTCACCCTTAGCATCTTCCTCATCGTTGTCGAGAAGTTCCTTGGCTGTTTTCTGCATTAGCGACGGGTCATTCTGTACCTCCGTCAAGAATTGGTTAAATCCATCGTCGTCATCGTCGCTCTTGTTGATGAGTTCATCAGCCCTCCGAGCACTTTCCTCTGCCCGATCGGACTGCCGGGCGTGGTTTATCAGATATTTCAAGTCAAACTTGTGTTTGGGTTGTATGGTCAACGGAGACTTGAGATAAGACGCCGAGATGGAAGCTATCCTCTTGGCTTTCGGTGTGCAAGTTAGATTTGGATCTCTCTGGTATGGAGAAGGGCCATGCTTCCGTTCTATGAAAGCGGATATAGACTCGAGAGAGTCATCCGAATCCCCGTCCTCATCATCGGATCCTTTGATTTCATCGGTCCGATCTCTAGGCTTCGGTGTGGATTTCGGGGGGGTCCTAGGGGTTGAAAATGACGATTGCGGATCTAATACCGGCGGGGACGAGTTGATGACCGGTAGAGACTGAGAACTCCGGACGGTAGGCTTGCCGAAGAAACCCCTGATATCCCCGTTTCGGGACATCGAATATACACTCTACTTAATTGATTTTAGTACATATAGATCTGTGATGGGATTGTGTCTGGATTGGCTAGAAAGAATATTGACCTCTTATTGCGAAACTCCCATTCCGAACAAGGTATGTACCAAACTTTCAATAAGGTTAAGGTAATCCTTGGCAAACGAACGCCCTAAAGGTTAGGAAGGCTAGGAACGCGTCGCACAGATGTGGGGCAGTTTTCAGACCGTGGCAAGACCATGTCGGTTACTTCCCCAAAAGCCACTAAAGGACCCAGAATAAAGTTAATCCCTTTTGACTTGCAGCAAAGAGCGTGTGGACTAGCCTAATCAGGTATCTTGGCTAGAAACTCTTAATGAGCCAAGGATAAAAGGGGAAACCCGTTCGGAATGGTAACTCACGAATGAGATGTGCCTCTTTCACCTGTTCCACGGTCCGTACTGGGCAGTTCCAAGATCTGTTACCTTTATTTTTTTACTTGTCCTGAAACGAATATCAATTATGGAGGTTGAGGGGTGGGTGAGAAGGCTGGCTAGAAGGCTGGCAACATCTTAATCCTACACCGCACCTCACAATTTCCTCCCAACGCAATACTAGGTAGACAAAAAAAGCACAACAATTTGAACAATGTAAGGCAGCTACCAGCTACGGCTTATGTGATATGTAAATAGTGCAGGTTGTAGTGCAGGCTATATAAGCAATCCTCGAATCCATCAACATTAAAGATCATCGCGGAATATGTCTATAATAGAAAATAGGAATACTACCTTAGTAGGCAGGCAGGCAGGCAGGTAAACGGTGTTGAACCAACTGCCTCAATTCTACATTTCTACTCGCCTCCTAACAAGATCTAATAAATCGTTCCATTTATTACAATTTACCACACAAGTAATTACACAAGTGATTACACAAGTATGTATCTAAGTGCAATTACTGATTTGCTCGGGCCATGAGGCTGAATATATATTTGTTTTAGGTTGATACATCAGACGTATTTAAGCACACCTAGGTATGTATGTACAGAATACATGTAGAACCTGCTGAATGATGGATGGAATGGATGGAATGGTGTAAGAGTCTGCTCTAATTTAAGAAATGGATGACGGGAATCGGCAATCGTCAACTGCGCTTATGTATGTACTCCGCGAATTCTGCTGTGCATATCTTTTTGGCTGTAAGATAAATGCTAAAATCTGATGAAAGTGACGCAAGGTCTATCAAACGTCGACTGCTTTTGCATCGCCACGATAGCCTACCTAATCGGACGGAACTCAGTCTTATTCAGATTGTCAGATACATAACTTGTCAGATGGCGTATATTTTGGGCAGTCTAGGGGTGACGGGACGTAACGGTGCACCCGAACGGTTTTACCTCTCTCGCCTCGAGACCTTTTTTTATTAGCAGATCTGCTTTACATAGCTTGGCGGATACTCGGACCCTTCAGTGATCCGCAAACTGGATGTATCGTAAAGCTTACCTGGTAAACTGTATCTCATAGGGCGAATGCAAAGCCCAGGCTAGATTGGATCCGCTACTTCGGGGCCCGTTCGGGGTTAAATATATTGAATTGGGGGTTGAAAGCCGACTCCAAGTATGCAGGCTTTAGAAGACTTATGCGACACAGTTCTTTTTACGAACCGCGCCGGGTTTGAATTTGTCAGCTACATAGTTCCAAGTTGGGTTTCCTTTGCGACCCTGACTCGAGTTTTGGTAGTATCATAGCCTCGATGATTTGTCTTATCCTCCAACATAACGTGCTTGCTAGGAGTTGGTAGCCCTTCATGTTTCCCAAGTGCCTAATATATTAGCAACAGGATGTTGCAGTAAGCGACGTACGTTGGTTGGTCAAAATTGCAACTCCTGAAGGATCTCTTACATAGGACACCCCCATCTGTGCCCCCGATACCACTTGCTTGATAAATCGATGATGTGCGTTTATGATCCATATTTCCCAGCTGGACGAGGAAACTTCTGAGTGGAGCGATAGATGAGGCCAGCTATCGAGCAATTCGAAGAACAATGATATGAAATAATTGAAATAAATGACAAAGCGCATCAACTTAATGGATTACCTAGGCCAAAGGTGTAGCTAGAATATTCTTCACCAACCTGGCCACCCGGAAATAGGACCTCGCCACGGTTGTTGGTGTAACAGATAATCTCCTGGATCTTGTTTGGTATATGAGACCGGGTAGTGTAGGTCGCACATGGCCTCTCCCGCGAAGGCGGAGCTCTTATGTTTTGACATCATGTTGCCGCTAGTAGGTAGTTACGTGGAATCTACGCAGGCGGTCTTAACGGTAACCCACACAAACACCTAGATAGTACGTGTCTAGCGAGTAGCGTCGGACGGTGCGGATGCCGAGCATGACAATAGCTACAGCTATCATAAATCCCTTATATCCATATAGGTATGTAAAGATAGTGTATTAGATATCTGACTCAGGAAAAGCCCATGGAATCATTCATACGTTCTTCCGCAAACGGGAGACCATATCAGCACATCAGGACCCACGTTACTGCGCTGTAACGATGCTGTGCGAGGTCAAGGGGGTTCTAGGGTTTTAAAGATCAGCTCGGAGGGTTGCCGAGGGGTAGTTACCCGATTCAGCCGCAAAGAATACATAGAATGCATGTACCAAGGAATGCTCTGTATGCCACCGGACGCGTGTTGTACGCGGGGGACTCATTAATGAGGTATGGATCGATATAGTAAGGGGATATGTCTTGGTTGAATTCTCAGTTCCGTCTCAACGATGGGATGTCTGAATAAAGTTGCCTATATTTAATTGTTGGATCTTGGAGGGTCCTATTTATCGAGTATCCCATACAAAGATTGTACATATGTAAGTAGTATTATGAGGATTCATATCCTGCATAACAAAACAATCTCAACCAAGATCAGCAACGTTGGCTGGTCTGGGAACTTCTTAGAGGCATTTTCTTGGTGGTACAAGGGTATGCTAGTAATAGTACTTCCCTAATTGTGATAGTGACACAGTGTAGTTCCGATTATAAAGCAAAAATAACGGGCTGGAACCCCACAAAAGAACTGGGAAGGGCGGGTCGTGACCAATTTGAAATACATTTGTCAAGTATCTATTTCATTGTTGCGACTTTTAAATATTGAAGTCCTTGATACCTACCTAGGTATAATGCTAAGAATTAAATAAACCTTAAGAAAGAACTTAGAAAGATTTTCAAGTCTAGGTATATATTAGTATATCAAGGTATGAATCAAAAATTTAAATGCAATTCTCATTAGAAAGAAAATATTATTTCACTATACTTAAGTAGGCACCTAGGTAATTAGATAATGGATAGAATGAGCATCAATAAGTACTCAGGTAAGTATGTACCTTTTTTTAGGATATATTCATTGGAAAGTGCATAAAATTGTGCCAATGTCTTCCGTCGCTTCCCCTATTGCCGCCGAGATCATACCTAGGTAGTGAACTTTAGTGCATTTTGTAGAGAGGTACATACCTTACTAGGCGCAAATGCGCGTAGCAGTCGTGTACCCCTATCAGTTCGTGATTTACAGTGCCAGCACAGTGCTCGGTGTACCTTATACCCCGGCCCTTCCGACAGTAACGATCAATCAAAAACTTCCATTGTTCCCTTTCCAATTCTGTCCTTAATGTCATCAACAACACGATCGCCGCACCCAGTATCAAGCAAGGGAAGCCAGCAAACGAGCGGTCACCAACCTTTCCTCCGATGCAAACCAGCGCTCACAATCAAGTCGTGACGACGATATCAATCGACGATTCCTTTTCTCCCATTTTGGCGACACCGGCGCGATTGCATCCAATTGACCGAGTCTCTCCTTTTACTAGTAATTAAGGACCTCGACGATTTCGACGAACGAATCGTGGCCACGAAGGGCCAGTCTGGCGGACACGTCGGGTTGAACGGGCTCTGCCCGCAACTCCCCCAAAATGGCGAAAGCTGACGACGAGATTGATCCGGTCGACAAGACTAATAGATCAAGATGGGCTACTCGAAAACTCACCGTTAAGAGCGGTGGTTTAAAGAGGATTTCCCTCATGGACCGAATACATAAGTCGACCGGTTCAACGGAAAAGAAACGCCATTCGGGTGGCAGCCAATCCACAGAAGACAACACTCAATATGATAGCGCCACAGCGACCGATCAAAATGAGCAGTCTGATGCGAAGAGCACAACATCATCTACAGAGGAGGGGGATGGGAGGCAGGTATACTTCAATCTACCTTTGCCGGACGGTTTGAAAGACGACGAAGGAACCCCTATCCGTACATATGCCAGGAACAAGATTCGGACAGCCAAGTATACGCCATTGTCTTTCATCCCTAAGAATTTGTGGTTCCAATTCCACAACATTGCGAACATTTTCTTCCTCTTCATGGTCATCCTTGTGGTAAGTAGATCCGCCTAGTCTTATATCCTATTCTTTGCAGAGGCATCCTCACACCAAATTTCTTGTCTAGATCTTCCCTATCTTTGGAGGAGTCAACCCTGGACTCAACGCAGTGCCTTTGATATTCATCTTAGCCGTGACAGCCGTCAAAGACGCGATTGAAGATTATCGCAGGACGATTCTCGACAACGAATTGAATAATGCACCCGTTCATCGCCTCGTGGGATGGAACAACGTCAATGTTACTGAGGATAATGTCTCATTATGGAGAAGGATCAAGAAGGCTACCTCGAGATACGTGGCAACATTTTGGCGTGCGACGAAAGGTATATGGAAGAAGGACGCCACAAAGGATATGTCAGAACGTTCGGCAGATCCGCGTATGTCCATCGAAACCAAGGCGACACGTCGCGAATCTATGATGTCTCCTCGCACTGATAGGACGTCCTATGTATCTGCATACGAAGACATTCAGATGACGCCGGTTACGTCTCCTCTCCCTCCTCAGTCTCCCGCCCCCAACAAGACTTTTCTTGAGGTCATTGAACGCCCAACCTCCGGTCAATCGTATAATCCAGACGAGCAGGATACGATCGCTAGAGTGAAGGGTGATCTCATCAACTACGACGTGAAACCTACAGGTGAAGCTAGATTCCATAAAGATCACTGGAAGAATTTGCAGGTTGGCGATTTTGTGCGACTTTATAACGACGACGAGCTTCCTGCGGATATCGTTGTCCTCGCTACTTCTGACTCAGACGGCGCATGCTACGTGGAGACGAAGAATCTAGACGGAGAAACTAATTTGAAGGTTCGCCAGGCGCTTCGATGTGGACAAACGTTGAAGCATGCGAGGGACTGCGAGCGCGCCCAGTTTTGTATCGAGAGCGAACCTCCCCAGCCTAACCTTTACAAGTATAACGGCGCTATCAAATGGGAGCAGATGTTGCCGCAGGGACCCAAAGAAATGTCGGAACCAATCACCATCGACAACATGCTTCTCCGAGGTTGCAACATGAGGAACACCGAATGGGTTCTCGGTATCGTCATGTTCACGGGTCACGATACCAAGATCATGATGAACGCGGGTATTACGCCAAGCAAACGTGCTCGCATCGCCCGAGAGTTGAACTTCAACGTCGTCTGCAACTTCGGTATTCTCGGTGCGCTGTGTCTCCTCTGTGCCATCATCAATGGGGTCTCGTGGGCCAAAAGTGATGCTTCGACTGCTTGGTTTGACTACGGTTCTGTTGGTGGGACTCCTGGCATGACCGGATTCATCACCTTCTGGGCCGCGCTTATTAACTTTCAAAATTTCGTCCCGATCTCCCTCTACATCTCGCTCGAGATCGTGCGAACGCTACAGGCTATCTTCATATACAGCGATGTCGAAATGTATTACGACAAGATCGACTATCCATGTGTACCAAAGTCTTGGAATATTTCGGACGATCTTGGTCAGATAGAATATATTTTCTCGGATAAGACAGGAACCCTCACCCAAAACGTCATGGAATTCAAGAAGGCTACGATTAATGGTCAGCCGTATGGAGAAGCCTACACCGAAGCGCAAGCTGGCATGCAGAAACGTTTAGGTATCGACGTGGTCAAGGAGTCTGCTAAAGCTAGGCAACAAATTGCCGCTGGGAAAATTCATGCGTTGGAAGGGCTAAGGAAAATTCATGACAATCCATACCTACACGACGAAAATGTGACGTTCATCGCGCCAGACTTTGTCGACGACTTACAGGGAGAATCGGGAGAGGAGCAAAAAGAAGCCAACGCGCATTTCATGTTAGCGCTAGCTCTTTGTCATACCGTCATTGCAGAACATTCTCCCGGCGACCCTCCGAAGATCGAGTTTAAGGCTCAGTCGCCAGACGAGGCAGCTCTCGTATCAACTGCTCGTGACATGGGGTTCACTGTTCTTGCCCAAACAAGTGATGGCATTAGGCTGAATGTTATGGGAGAAGAAATTCACTACCCGATCCTCAACACGATAGAATTCAATTCTAGCCGAAAACGTATGAGTGCTATCGTCAAAATGCCCGATGGTAAAATCGTTCTGTTTTGCAAGGGTGCAGACAGCATCATATATTCGCGCCTCAAGCGCGGAGAGCAGGCGGAACTTCGCAAGACTACAGCCGAGCATCTCGAGATGTTTGCCCGAGAAGGTCTACGAACCCTATGCATAGCCCAGCGAGTACTACCCGAACAAGAATATCTAGAGTGGCGTAAGGAACACGACAAGGCCGCCACTGCTATGCAGGAGAGAGAAGAAAAGTTGGAAGAAGTCGCTGACAAGATCGAGCAAGGACTTACGCTCCTGGGTGGTACTGCTATCGAGGATCGATTACAAGACGGCGTACCTGATACAATCGAATTGCTTGGCCGGGCTGGTATCAAGTTATGGGTACTCACCGGAGACAAGGTCGAGACTGCTATCAACATCGGATTCTCGTGTAACCTGCTGAACAACGATATGGAACTGATTAACCTCAAGTTGGAGGAGGATGAGAGCGGCAAAACGACTGATGAGGTATTCCTCGGCCAGATCGAAGAGGAACTCGACAAGCATCTAAAGGCATTTGGTATCACTGGTAGCGACGAAGATTTGCTCCTCGCTAGGAAGAACCATGAGCCTCCGGCACCAACCCATGCTCTAGTAATTGATGGGTTCACGCTGAGATGGGTGCTACACGACGGTCTAAAGCAAAAGTTCTTGCTTCTTTGCAAGCAATGTGCATCGGTTCTTTGTTGCCGTGTCAGCCCTGCGCAAAAGGCTTCGGTCGTATCTATGGTCAAGAATGGTCTGGATGTCATGACCCTGTCCATCGGAGATGGTGCCAACGACGTTGCTATGATCCAAGAAGCGGACGTCGGCGTGGGTATTGCTGGTGTTGAAGGTCGTCAAGCCGTTATGTCTGCCGATTATGCCATCGGTCAGTTTCGATTCTTACAGCGACTGGTTCTCGTCCACGGTCGGTGGTCCTATAGAAGAATGGCTGAAGCGATCGCCAATTTCTTCTACAAGAACATGGTTTGGTGTTTGAGCATTCTGTGGTTCCAATGCTTCTGCAACTTCGATATCACTTACCTCTACGAGTACACTTACATCATTCTTTTCAACCTTATCTTTACTTCCGTTCCCCCAATAGTCATCGGTGTCCTCGACCAAGATGTGTCCGACGCGGTTTCTTTAGCTATTCCTCAACTATACAGGCGCGGAATCGAGCGCCTCGAATGGACACAGCATAAATTTTGGTAATTATTTCCCCGCTTTTTTATATGTTAACCTCGCATACTAACTTCGCATAGGATGTATATGATCGATGGCGCTTATCAAAGTGTCATGAACTTCTTTATCACGTATCTCACCTTCGCGCCCACCTCGGCCGTCACCACAAATGGATTAGATATAGGTGATCGATACCGACTTGGCGCCTATGTTGCTCATCAATCCGTCATCACGATCAATCTTTACATTCTAATCAACACGTACCGATGGGATTGGCTTACGCTGTTGATTATTGCCGTTAGTGACCTTTTAATCTTCTTCTGGACCGGTGTATATACTACGTCGACGTTTGCCAGCACGTTCTACGGAGCCGCCCCGCAGATTTATGGTGAAGTTTCTTTCTGGGCCTGTTTGATCGCCACCCCAATCATTTCGTTGGCCCCTCGTTATGCTATCAAGGCTCTTCGCAAAGTATTCATCCCTCGCGACGTGGACATCATCCGGGAGCAGGTTGCCATGGGCAAATTCGGTCATACAGAGAAGGAAGATGCAAGTGAAGTTGTGGCGAAATCGACTTCATCACACTCGTCAGAATCGTCTCGACATAGACGGCACAAACAATTCGCAAGTGTAGATGAAGATCTTCGACCCATCTATCCACCCTCGGTTGCAACGCAGTCTGTTGTCGGACATAACCCTCGTAGTCAGAACGGTAGTGACGGCACTAATTACACCAGACACGAACCTTCGCTTGACGTACCAGTAAT
Organism: Annulohypoxylon bovei var. microspora; assembly: GCA_022836615.1. Lineage (NCBI taxonomy): Eukaryota > Fungi > Ascomycota > Sordariomycetes > Xylariales > Hypoxylaceae > Annulohypoxylon > Annulohypoxylon bovei. The sequence continues at coordinate 88,478 of MU405346.1, forward strand.
TCAACCCGTGGATCCGCCTCCGGAACCTGCGGTACGTCCATCTTACGAACGTGTCCGTCCGTCTTATGACCGCATGCGGGCCTCGATGGATCGTGTTAGGATGAGCTACGAAATGTCCAACGACTTTACTTCTGCTGCAATGTTGAGTAGGTTCGAATCAACCCATTCCGGCGGCGAACCTTCGCAACCACCGCAAAGTGAGGGGATTGTCAGTCGGATACGAAGGCGAACCCGGGGTAAATCCTTCAAGGCAGCCTTCGCCCACCACAAGGACAATAATATTCATGAACATGAATGAAATGCATCAGCTTAACATCCTCCCATGGCGAGCTTTGTAAGATAGTGCGGTACTCTAACTTTGACTTCGTTTACTCCGTTCAATGTGATACTCGAAGCGCTTTGTGCTCCAATACGATCTCAAACGAACTATATACGACACCGCTGTGATATTTCTCAGCTGGACCACCAACCCGAATCTTCGGAACGGCCTGTCTACACTTTTTTTCCTCTTTTCCATTTGCGACGGAGTTGGCGTTACGGGGTGCATGGAGTGAGGAAGGACTTTCTACGACGAGATGACGATGTTGGCCGAAAGGTCCGAAGATTCTACATTTTCCCGCATCCGACTTCCCCAAGTCGAGATCGCAACAAACAACGCACATGTCACTGTCTAGTCACTCTCGGGGGTTAATCTGATCTAATCCGATCCGATCCGCCCCTCATGTCGAGAGTTATCATTACCACCATGGAGGGTTGGTAGGGGTCTCATCGCTTACAATTCTTTCCTTTCTTGTGTCCTGTGTTTTTTTTTTGGCTTTTATATCTCCCCCCGTTTGAATTCAAATTCTTCTCATTAGGCGGCCAATGATTTTCACAAGGCGTTCTGCAAAAAGAGATTCAGGAAGGGATTGCGATAGCATACTCGCGCGCGCTAGCATGCAGGAGACGAGAGAGACTCTTGAAAGGGGGAGGCAGGAGGTGGAGGCGGATTCATTGGGGTTTGACGCGCGCTTGCTCGAGGCCGTCGCCTGTGTATATAAGAAAGATCCGGGGATGGGACGAGTCGCGACGCGTCGAGAGAAGGCGAGCAAGCAAGCAAAGGCGCGCGGACGAAAGCGGATGGGGTGTGGATGAGAGTAGATACATATAATCGGCCAGAATTGGTAAACCTTTTGCAAGAAGACGAAGACGATGAACGTCCCTCCTCTTTCTACGTGTTCTAGTCGATAGTTTAATGTGCGCTTAGGTAATGTAATGCGGGTACTGTTCCTAGGTTAGGTAGGTTAGGCAGGTAGGTGGGCAGGCAGGCAGGCAGGCGAGAATCCTAGGCTGGTGGTAATGAAGCGAGATGTGTGGGTTTAGATGATGAAGAATGCGTAGGAAATTGATATCCTAGTTACGTGTCCTAGGCAGCTGGTAGTACACCGAGACAGGTAGACAGCGTTATTGACATTGATGTGTTGCCTATTGCTCCGTCTGTTATAGGTACAATATCTGCTTTTGGAAGTCCCACGTAACCTCGTGCCAACGTCCTGGAATATGCTCTACCTCCGTGAGTAATGCCTTGTTGAATCACCCCACACTTCAGGGGGGGAAACATTAGAACCCTCCACAACAATTGTAAGGTGCCAGCAGCAGTCAAGTTGGTGATGAAATTATTCCATTTCAAACCCACCTTAACGCCTCAGGTATTCATACCTACCGTACCGGGAATGGCAGGGAGCTAATAATCATTATTTTTTCGAAAAATGGTCCGGCATTATCCTAATCGTTCCTTCATTCATTAATCATTCGCAAGCAAATAATCATTAATAGGAAAATAATCATTAATGGAAAGATAATCATTAATATAAATATGGGGGGGCTCGTCCCCTACCCCCTTACTTTACACCTACTGATTTACTGACTTACTGGTTTACTGGTTTACTGGTTTACTGGTTTACTGGTTTACTGCCCGTCTACTGATCTACTGTCTGGTCTACTGCACGTCTACTGATTTACGTCTACTGATCTAGTGCTACGCATCTACTGCTACGCATCTACTGCTACGCATCTACTGCTACGCATCTACTGCATCTACTGATCTAGTAAGCTTGGCACGACAATGATGTTGACGATGTTGATGTGTGGATGTGTGGATGCGTGGATGCGTGGATGCGTGGATGGATGGATGGATGGATGGATGTGTGGATGTAAAAAGTAAAAGAAAATAAAAAAAACTTCTAAGTTTTTTCTCTCTAAGTGTTGCTGCTGCTGCTGTGCATGTGGGGTTTATTGCTGTTGCAGGTGCTGTTGCAGGTGCTGTTGCAAGTGTTGTTGCAGGTAAGGAAACGAAAAAAAAAAGTCTAAGTTTTTTTTCTTGAAGTGGTCTAAGACTCTAAGCTGCTGCTGCTGTATGTGGTGTTGTAGGTGGTGCTGTGGGTGGTGTTGTAGGTGGTGTTGTAGGTGGTGCTGTGGGTGGTTAGATGGTGCTGTGGGTGGTGCTGTAGCCCTGGAGGTGGTGTTGTAGGTGTTGCCGTAGGTGTGGTCTGGGGCTTAAAAATATCGTTGACCTTGTTGTCGCATTGGGTCACGTGACCGCCAGGCAGCTGAGGGTACCCACTTCTTAGCTGTATTTTCAGTTTGCCAGCTGTAAAACCGAGTAATGATTATTTTTTTGCGAATGATTATTTGCCTACGAATGATTATTGTAATTAAGTGGATTTATAATGATTATTGTAAATTTTTAATGATTATTAGAAATTTGTAATGATTATTTTAAAAATATAATCATTATTAGCTCCCACCTTTTCCCGCTATGGTACGTAAGTAATAAGACCGTGCGTTTGAACCACGCTCAAGCCGCATCCGAGGTACGTGTCAGGTGACATACCCTACTTACCCCCCACACATGTCCATAACATGTATTAGCTAATACAGATCTCCTATTCTTTCTCTTCGCAAATTCCATTCATCATCCGTCACAATTGCTTCTCCTCCGTACGGAAATGCGTCATTGTCAAAGTGGCCTTGCCATGCTTCTCGATTCCTTCGTCTTGACATGTTTGCTTTGAGCAAATAACGTTGAAATAGATCTAAGTTTGCAATCGGAATTGAACGGGGTAGCTTTTTGTTCCAGAAATTTTGAAGCTGAAATTGATGTGAATTGAATGAGAGTAGGCGTAGTACAAGCACATAAAGATCCAAAGGTGCCATCACATAACAGTACGCCAGCCCGGCCCCCTTCAGCTCTGCCCCCGTTCGGCCCGGCCCTCCACAGCCTGGCCTCGTGGAGTCAACTGGTCCGACGAGGTGTCCTCTCGTTGAAGGAGAGGTGCTGCCAAAATGTTATGTATTGGCACATTGGTTCATCCCCATGCTTGCATTTCCTAAGGGGTAGGTAGGTATGTGGGACATTGTCAACTGACACATCTGCCCTCAACGTCCACGTTGTCTGTCAAGCGATGTGCTTGGTGTGTTGATCTTAGTTGTATTTTCTAAGTCCTCGAGCACAGTGTCTGGGGCTAGATCTAACCTGTCGACGTCGCTTAGATGATGTCGACTCTATTGATATGATAAGGGCTAGTACCCGAGTTTAACGAGGGTAATTGAACGGGTACAACTTTGGTGTGATTTTTTTTTCCATGGTCTTTATCAAAAATCTCCTATTGCGGTAATCCCGTATCTTTGGCGTTAAAAGTTTATAAACCTTGTTATTTCCTAAGAGGTTATTAAGTTTATAATGGTTAATTAAGTGTATTGTTTTAAAGGTGGGTTAAATTTAAATTTTTTAATTAATTAAATTAATAATTTTTAATTTTTAAAGTAATTTATTTACGAAAAAATGGTTTTTAATAAAATTTAATTTTTTAAAACATGAAAAATTTATTAAAAGTTAACTTTTACGCATAAACTAATAAATGGCAATAATAAATTAATTATTTAAAATATTTATTTAATTAAGTTTTTTTAATTTTTATATATAAATATAATAAGTGGTATTAAAAGTATTAAATTAATTATTAAAGGATTTATATAATTAAAATTTTTTAATTTTTATATATAAAATTATTACGATTATTTAAAGTAATTATATTATTAATTTTTTAAATTTAATTTAATATATATAAAAAAGATTTTTAATTTTAAAAAAATAAATTAAAGTAATTAAAAATGATTTATTTAATAAAAGTAATTTATATAAATAATTTAATAAAAAATTTAATAAATGTAATTATTTAAAACGTTTATTTAATTAATTATTATAATTTATTTAATTGTAAATTAATAACTTTAAATTTATTAATTTTATTAATTAATTTAATTTTAATAATTTTATTTAATTCGATTTTTTCGTTTTAATTTAATTTAATTTATTTTAATTAATTTAATTTATTTTATTTTATTTAATTTAATATAATTAAATTAATTTAATTTAATTATATTTAAAATTATATATTTAAAATTCTTTATAATATAATAAGAAAAATATGAATTAATATATTATTAATTATTATTTTTTTTTAAATTTTTATCTTTTTATTATATCCGTTTTTTTATTCGTTTTATTTTATATTATTCCTTTTATTATTATATTAATTTAAAATAATATTATGTATTCGAAAAATAAAAATTATATTTATTATATTATTTTTAATTTATTAAAAAATAATAAAAATTAATTTAATAAATTTTTATAATGAAAAAAAAAATTAAATTAAAGGGTTATTAAATGATTATATGGAATATATTTTAAGAAATATTATAAGTAAATTATATGTTTTATATAATATTATTTTTTTATTTTTATTTTTATTAATGTTATTGTTTTTATTAAAATTATTATTTTTATTAAAGGTTTTATTTTTATTAAAAGTTTTGTTTTCGTTAAAAGTTTCGTTTCCGTTAAAGGTTTTATTTTTATTAAAGGTTTTATTTTTATTAAAAGTTTTATTTTTATTAAAAGTTTCGTTTTTATTAAAAGTTTTGTTTTTAATGGAGGTTTTATTTTTAATAAAGGTTTTATTTTTAATGGAGGTTTTATTTTTAATGGAGGTTTTATTTTTATTAAAGGTTTTATTTTTATTAAAGTTATTGTTTTAATTATCGTTATTATTATAATTATATTTAATTTTAAATAATTATATATTTATAATATAATTTATTTACTTTAAATTTAAACCTTATATATAAAGCATTATATAATTATTATAATTATAATAAAAAAAATTAATGAATAAATATATTATTAATATAAGGTAAAAATCATAAAAGTTTAAAATATGATTAATTATTAAAAAAAGAAAAATTTAAAAATTTAAATATAAAATATTATATTTTATATATAATAATAATTTTTATATATTTAATATATTAAGATGATTTTAATTAAAACGGAGTGATTTTATGGTTTTTTTATTAAATTATTTTTAAATCTTTTTTTAAAAATTAATAACTTTAATATATAATTTATATTAAAAGCTTTATTAATGTATAATATTAATTTTAATATAATTAATAACGTTTATTTTTAATTAAAAAGGTTAATATGAAACTTTATTTTTATATATAATTTCATGTATTATATATTTTATATTTAATTTAATTAATTTTTAATTTAAAGTTTTAAATTTAAAATTATGGGATTATAAATAAGTTTTATTAATTATTATTTTTAAGTTCTTTATTATTAATTATTTTTATAAATATTTATATAATTTTTAATTTTATTATTTTATTACTTTTAAATTTATTATATAATAATAAAATTAACGGTAATAAAATGAATTTATATAAAACGAATTTAAGAAAACTTTTTTTTAATAATTTATTTAAAGATGTTTTGTTTTATAATTAATATTAATCTTATTTTAATGATTTTTTTTTTATTTTATTATTAAGTTTTTATATAAACTTTAATGTTATTTATTATTAAGAAATAATTATTTATAATAAATGTATTAATGATAATTATATGTATTATATTGAAAGTATATAAGATATTTTTGTTGTAAATGAGGTGATTATTAAATTGAATTATTTGAACGGGATGCTTTTTATATGGAATTATTAATAATTAAATTTAAATAAAGTTTAGGTTTTTATTTTAATTATTTCGTATTTATAAATGATGGGTATAAAAGTTTTTATTATTTTATTTTAAAGTAAAATAAATGTATGTTTAAAATTTATTTAATTTTATAATTAATGTGTGTTATAAATTAAAAGGTATAATATATTAATTTAAATTTATATTATTAATGTTATTTTTAATGTAATTTAATTATATTTAACCTTTAAAATAAAGTTATTAATAAGAAATTAAACTTAAGATTTATTAAATAAATTAAACCATTTGCCTTATTTATTAAAGCTTGATTTTATTAAGCTTTTATATATTATTTTTGATTTTAATTTTTTATATAATTAACGTGTTATGTAAATTAAATATAATATTTTATTTAAGAAATATGGTGGTGATTTATTATTTATATATAATAATATATATAAATTTAATATTATTATTTAAAATGGGAAGTTTATAATATTAATTAATTAAGAAATGGTGGGTTTCTTTAAGTTAAAGTATATTAAGAAAATTCATTATATTTATAAAAGTTTAAATAAAGAAAATTTACATTTTTATAACTTTTCCATAAAACGAATTATTAATTTAATATTTTAATATAATTTATATAAAAATTTATAAGGTTTTTACGATTATTTAATGTGTTATATAATATTTTTTATTTTATTAATATTTTTATTTAATTTTTATACGATATTAATATATATATATTAATTAAATCTTTAATTCGATTTATAATAATTTATTATAATTTTATTTAAATGTATTAATTATTTAATACTTTATTCCATTTATTTTAATAATTAAAGGTTTATTTAATAATATAAATTAATTAAAATAAAAAGATGGAAGCTTTTAAAATTAATTACCTTAAATAATTACATGTATATAATTATGAAATTTGCTTTTTTTTAATAATTTTTTCGATTAATTAAACTTAAAAATGTTTTTTATAATATTTTGCTTTAAGCTTTATATTCCGTTATAATAAATATTAATATTAATGTATAATTTATTTAAACGAATGGTTGTGAATTATGGTATAATGCGATGTGTTTTAAAAATAATAATAAAAGATTATTATTTAAATTATTTAATTTAATATTTATTATCGTTTTAAATGAAACGAAAATTATTAATAATGGTTTAATAATTAATATAATATTATTATTTAATATGTATATAAATGAATTTAAATTAAAAATAAAACTTTATGTGGTATATTTTATTTTATTTATTATTTTTAACATTTAGTAATTATTTTTTATAATGGTTAATGGTATGCTTTTTATAAAATATAAATATGTTAAAACTTTAAGTAATAAATTATTTATTATTTAATATGTTTTATTAATTACGATAATTTTATTCGGGACTTTTAATTTATGGTTTAAAAGGAAAATATATGCCTTTTAATGTTTTTTTTTAATTAATGTAATTATAACTTAAAAATTAATTACGTATCGTATTAAATTTCGTGGTATAATTACTTTTGTTTCTTTATTTAAAATGATATTTATTAAATGTATTTATTTTATATTTAAAATAATAATATTATCGTTTATTTATTAACCATTTTTTAAATGTTAAAATATAACGGTAAAAGTTAAATTAATAATTTTTATTTATTAATTTAAAATTATCACGTTTATAAACTTTAAAAAGAATTAATGTTTTAAATAATGTTTATCGTTTTTAGCTTTAAAAAGTTCTTTTATTTTCTTGCATTTTCTTTGATTTGTAGCTTTTTTTAAATATAATAATAATATGTTTTAAATAAAATTAAATTAATAAAAATTATTATAAAGAATTATAATGGGTATTTTATTAAAATCTTTATTAAAGTGATTACAAGCTTATTAAAGTTAAATGTGGATATTATATAAATTATTTTTAAATATTATATTATATTTATTAATAATTAATATGTTGGTATTTTTTTATAATATGGTTTTTTTTAAAGTTATTTTGCTTTTTTTAATAATAAAAAGCTTTATTATAAAATGAATGGTTATTTTATTAATATAAGCTTTAATATTATTAAAAATTATAATAATTTAAATTTATTTTTAAATTCCTTTAATTTTTAAGGTTTAAATTAATATTTTTATTATAATGTTTTTATTAATGTTACCTTTGTTTTTAAAGTAATGTAATAATTATAAGTTATATATAAAAAATATGTTTATAATTTCTTTTGCTTTTAAAGCATTAACTTAATTAAAATAATATAAAATCATTTTAAAAGATATAAATTATTTCTTATTTAAACCTTTGCGTTTAATTAAGATTTTAATAACTTTTATCCATGTTTTATTAAAATAATATTCGATATTTATTTTAATTAATATATAAAAGGAATTTGTAATTTAATTTTCTTATTATATATATTAATTAATAATTAAGTTTTTATTTATTTTAAATATATTTTAATCATTTTTATTTTTTATTTTATTATTAATTAAATTAAAGTATATATTTTATATAATATTTAATTCGCTTATAACTTATTATGATTTTATTTTGTTTAATTATTTAAGTTTTTTTTTTTAAATTTTAATATTTTATTTAATAACTTTGTTTATATAATTATTATATTTAATAATTTATATTATTATAAGATTTAAATCGTTTTTAATTTTATAATATTAATTTAATTCCGGAGCAATTAAAAAGTTAAATACCTTTATTATATTTTTAATTTTAAATGTTTAAAAAAATTAAATAATTATATTTTCAAATATTAAGATTTTTATATTATAATATTTTATAATGAAATTATTAATTATATTAATAAATATTATAAGTTCGTGAGCTTTAAAAATTTGTTTTATTTTTTCGGTTTTTTCGTTTTTAACTTTATTATTTTTTTCATTATTAAAGAAGTTATTTTTTATTTTAATTAACGTTTTTTAATTAAATGATTTATCGAAAATTTTTATGTTTAATATAATATTTTCTTTAAATTTTTTTAATAAATTAAAATTAAATTCAATAAATTATAAACAATTGGGAAGGTTTTTTTTTAATTATTTTTATATTTTAAAAAGCGTTTTTTTTTTTAATAATAAAAACTTTTTTTAAGGGATAAATAACTTTAACCGGATAATTATTATACATTTATATGGTTTATTATTTTTAAAATTAAATGAATATATATTTATTAATAAAAAAGTATTAATTTTAAATGGTTATTAAATATATTAATAAAATTATATTTATTTTATATTTTTTTTAAACTTAACATGTTGGTTTATTTATTTTACTTTACTTATTTTAAAGGTTATATTTATTAAAAAGGTATAATTATATAAATATATATCTTAAAAAATAAGGTTACGATATAAATATTTATTAAAGGTGTTTAATTTAATATTCATTCTTTTAAATGAAATTTTTAAATTAAATAAAATTTTTATTTCATGATAAATAAATATAAGTATTTTTAAATGTTATTATTAATGTTAAACGGCGTAATATATGGTGTTATAATGTAATTATATTTAATTTTTTTATAAATAATAATATATATTATATTTAAAAATATAATTATATATGTTAATTAAAAATAATTTACGTTTATTAAAAATGCGGTTAAATATTTTAACCATGAAATTACGAATAATTTTATTTTTATTATTTATATTAATAAACTTTGGTAATTGTATGATTATTTGGAAATAAATGGTAAATATTATTAATTTTTAATATAAAAAAACCTTTAATTTGGTGGTATAATTAATGATATAATATATTAACGTTAAAGTTTATATTATGGTGAAAATAATAATAAAATTATGATTATAGTAAGCATATATAACGATTATTAAATTTTAATAATTATAGTTAATTAATTTTCGTTTAATATATAATATATTATTTTCATTTATATGTGTGGAGTTAATAAGTTTTTAAAACCATTTAAAATAACATTTTTTTTGTTTTTTACCTTTTATTTAAATTTTTTAAGGTTTAGAATATTTATAATATATTGTATTATATTAATGGGTTTAAGTTATAATGGTAATAAAATTTACTTTTTTTTTTATTTAATAATTAATTGATTTAAGTTATTTTTTAAATCGTTTAATGGTTAATAATAATTTGAAATTTAAGATTTTTTATAGGATATAATTTAATTAAAATCCTTTTTAAAATATTTATTAATGTAATATAAAAGTTTAATAATATTTTAAGCATTGCCCATAACAATTAAATTAAAATAAAATTTTTTTATTTTAATGTTATCGTAATATTAAAGAAATTTATGGAAATGGAATGTATTTTACTTATTAATTTTAATTATTTTAAAGTAATGGTTAATGGGATTAAACGTTTTATTTTTCGTTTTAATTTTAATAATTTCTTTGAAAAAAGCATTTAAATATATGTAAAATTAAAGGATAATGAAAATAGGATTTTAATTAACTTTTTTATTTAAACTTTATTTAATATTTAATAAATATTATTTAATCTTTTATTTAATTGTTTAATAATAATAAGAATTTTTAAATTTTAAATTTATTTTAATATAAATAAGCGAAGATATATTATTTAAATTAATAATAAATTAAATGGTTAATGGTTTATTTTAAATAATTAAATTTTTGATTTAATTATATTATTTTATTTTACTTTTATTTAATAATGGTTATTATTAATTATATATTATAATTTTTATTAAAAGTTTTTATATTTAATTATTATTAATAAGTTTATTTTATTTTAATTTATTATTAGCTTTTAAAAGTTCTTTTAAACTTAATGAATTATATAAGTTAAGTATATTATTAAAAAATACCTTTTTAATTTACACCATATTAATTTAATTATTATTACTTTTAATAATGCGGTTAAATATAAGAAATGGAAACATTAGGTGCGTTATTATTATGGCACCATGTTATTAAAGTTTTAAAGAAGTTTAATTAAAATAAAAAATTAATAAAATAATAAATCATTAAAAATTAATTTTTAAATATATATTTTTATATTAAAATTTTGTTTAACGTTTTTTTATAATTTATACGTTTGATTATTATTTATTAAAAATGGATTATTAATACCATATAAAAATAACTTAATGAATATGGATTTAAAATAATGTAAATCTTTAAAATTCACGAATTAATTCCTTAAAAAAATGCGAATATATAATTTCCCATTTATAAATTTTTTAATGATATTTATATTTTTTTTATTATTAACTTTTTTATTAATTTTTTATTATTGTATTTTAGCTTTAAAAGATTATTAAACGAATAATGTTTTTTAAGCGTTATTAAATTAATTATAACTTATATTAAAGAAATTTAATAATGTAATTATTATTATTATAAAAATTTATTAAAACGATAAATCGAATTATTAAAATACTTTAAATTAATCTTGTTTATTAAGGGCATTATTAAAGTAAATATCATTATTAATGTTAATAAGTTTTTCATTAATAATATTATAATGATATTTAAATTTAATATTAACATTATAATTAATAAGTAAATTAAATATAATGTTAATTACATTTCTTTTAAAAGTAAAATTAAGTTAATTTTATTTTAAAATGTAATTAACTTTTTTTATAACTTTTTTTTAAATATTATTAATATGGGTTAAATTAAATATAAAGGTGGGTGGAATGTATTTTTTTTTATTATTTTAATTTTATTAAAAATCGTTATTTATTAATATGTAAACATATAAATAATTATGTTTTCGAAATTAAATTAATGTTTTTTATATAATAAATTTATGTAAATTTAATTATGGTATAATATTTTGCTTTTTAAGTTTATTAAAATTATATTAAATAATATAAATATTATTAATTATATTTTTTATAAAATAAAGTAAAATTTTAATTATTAAGTATATGTTATTAAAAAAAATTAATATATACTTGGAAATCTTTCGATATATAAAATTAATAAATTAATTGTTTTTAAAATTAAAGGTAAATTTAGTAATTATATTAAATGTAATTAAAATTAAAAGAAACTTTTTTTTAATTAAATAAAATTATTTAATTTTAAGTGGGAAAAAATGGATGTATGGATTTTATATTATTATTAATCGGTAATTGCGCGATAATGTACCTTTTTTAATTACTTTAATATAAGAATTATAAATTTTTATAAATTTCGAACGTTAATTAAAGCATTTTAAATAATCGAATTAATAAATTAAATCTTTTTAATTTAAAAAAAAAGGGATTTTAAAAACATTTAAAAAATGTTATGGAAATAATTTTTAAAATAATATTGTTATGTTAATATTATAATATTATAATAAATATATACGATATTATTTTAATGGTAAATTTCTTTTATTTTAAATTATATGTTAAAAATTAAATATATAAAATATTTTATAATAATTATTAATAAAATAAAAAAAATCTTTATTAATTAAAGTAATTTTTTTTATTAAAAAAACATTATTAAAATTATTTATAACATTATTTAAAATTTAATAAATATTAATGGTATTTACATTTTATTCTTTAAATTTAACATAAAAAATAAAATTATAATTTAATGGTTTATGTTATTTTTATTTTATATAATAATTGGATTTATTATTTAATGTTATTAAATAATTATTAATATTTTTATATTTTACATTTATTTTAATGTTTAATTTTAAGATTAAATTAATACGATTAATAAATATTATTTTAAAAAAAAGTTAAAAATAATTAAAAATGTATTTATTAAATAATATATTTTATTAAAATGAAACGAAAAATTTAAATAATAAAAATATTAATTTAAAAGTAATGATATTTAAAAGTTTATAAGTGTAATTATTACGGGTCGAAAACCCGGAAAGTTAATTAAAGTAAAAATTAACGCGAACTTATATTATGGTTATAAACGTAATAAGCGTGGGTTTTTATAATGAAATTATTAATAATTTTAAATGGGTCGTGGAAATTATTAAAACACGTATAAAAGGGGTTTCCACGCTGATTAATTTAATTTATATTTTTAAATATAAATATTATAACTTTAAAAACGAAAAGTTATTATTTTTCTTTTTTTTTTTTATTAATAAAAATAACCTTATTTTTAACTTTATATAATATAAGTTTATCGTTATTTATGGAAATTGTTACATATTTTTATTAATTACTTTTTAATTAATAAAAGTTTTTAAAAAAACGTTTATTACGTTAAACGATAATTTAATATATAAATATTTTTTAAATAATAAGCGATTAAAACTTTATAACATTTATTATTTTTTATTAATATAATTTAAATATATATAAACTTTTCGATAACTTTTTTAATAACTTTATAATTAACTTATTAAATAACTTTAATTCGTTTCACGAAACCGAAAAAATGACTTTAATTAAAAATAAATATTTAATTTAAATTAACGAATAAAAAGATTTTTCGATATACATGGTTATATTAAATTTTTTTATTTCGGAAAATATAATATATTTTAAATTAAAAAAAAATAAATGTTTAAAGATTATATTTTTGGTTTTAATTAAAAAACGGCAGCATTTAATATAATAATTTAACACGAAAAAGTCCGATGAATTATATAATAATAAAACTTTTATTTAAATTTTAATCGAGAAATTTAAAAATAAATAATCGATTTAAACCGTTTATTAAAACTTAATTAAAATATATTAAAATGTTTTTTAATATTTCGGCAATTTCTTTATTAATTTTAAAAGTAAATTAATTTTAATTAATGGGTTAAATTAAAAAAAAGAAAATAAAATTAATTATATTAATGTGAGGTTAAATAATAAATTAAAGAATGTTTTTATGGTAAAAAAGTTAAATAAAAAAAATTACGATAAATGGGTGGTTAAGGTTAATAACGTAACAATTAAAATGGAAAAAACATCGGATTATAAAAAAAAAAATAACCATTTTACGACCATTTAATACGAAAAAACATTTAATTAAAAGGCCGTTAACTTTATTAATATAATAGTTATTTAAAAATAAAAATTAAAGTTTAATAAAAACGGAAATACGGTTATAAATGAAATGAATTATATAATTTTAACCGTTGCGATAATTGCAACGATGGGTTAAATAAATAACTCGCGTTAAAATAATAATAATTTATTAAAGGTATAATGGAAGTTAAATTAAAAGTTTAAGAAATTTAAAAAAGAAAATAAATGTGCTTATTATACGAAAACAAGGCACCTTGTAATAACTTGCCCGTTATTTCGAACCGCATTTTAATTAAATCGTGGCAACGGAAATAATACGCTACGAATGGTTATTATAAAGGTTTAAAATGATTGGAATGTTAAAAATAATTACGAATTATTAAAGTGTTTAAAAAACGAGTAATTTTTAAATAAAATCGCACTTAAAGGTTAATATTAAAACTTATAAATATTAAAAAAGTTTTAAATAAAATATATATTATTTTTTTTTAATCGAAACTTTATTAAACGAATAAAAGTTTATTAATATATTTATAAATTCGAAATGTTTAATATATTTAACATTTAATAAAAAACTTATACGATAAATAAAGTTACCGCGTATATTTATTTAAAAGAAAAAATTAAAATTAATTAAAAATAAAGAATTTTATACGATCGATACATTTATATATACGGAAATTAATATAAACGGTAAAAAAAAACGGATATAAAGTTATGTTATTTTAAATTTCGCGTTTTTTTTAATATTAAGAAAATTATAAATGGAATGGAACGACGTTATTTATAAAGCGAAAAAAAAGTCGATTAAAATAAATTTAAAAAAATATAATTTAATAATATATAAAAAAGGTTAAAATATTATTTAAACATTTTACGATATTAAAATAAAATGCTTATAAATTAAAGAAATTAAATATATAATAAAAAATGTGTTTTTAACATTTATAATTTAAAAAAAAAAACGTTAATATAAGAAAAACGGCGAAAACGTTTAAATTTTTAATGTTATTATACGAAATATTAATATCGCATTAAAAAAAAAAAAAAGCTTACGATTAATTAAATTTAAAAGGTGTTATTTAATGAATTAAAGGATTAAATTAAAATTTTTTTAAATAATGAAAGTATAACGTTATTATTATTAAAATTAAAATTAAATATTAAAGTTAATTTATAAAAAAACAATTAAAATAAAAAAAAAAAAGTTTTATAAAAGCTTTTATATAACATGTTAAAAAAAAAGCTTTTAATATTATGAAAAACTTTAATAAACTTATTAAATAAAAGGTGGATTAAAGTTAATAATTTATTAAAAAAAATATCGGTATTATTCGTAAAGAAATTAAAAAATGGCTTTTAATTTTATATGGATTATAAAGCTTTTAACGTTATTTTAATACACGATTATTACTCGTTATTATTAATTAAAGAAACCTTACGATTTTTTTATAAGGTTAAATGGTTAATTAAGGTCGATGTTAAAGTTATATTTTATAAGTTACGGATAAAAAAAAAAATAAATAAAAAACCGTTTTTCGTATTTAATTTAAAGCTTTTAAATGGTTAATTACATCCTTTAAATTATGCGGGGCGTTAATGGCGTTTTAACGTTATATTAATAAAACTTTATCCGATTTTTTAAATGATTATTATTTAATATACATGGATAACGTGGTAATTTATTTAAATAAGTTTTATAAAAACTATATAAATAAAATTAAAATGGTGTTAAAACGTTTCGGTAATATTAATTTGAAATTAAATTTCTTTAAATGCTTTTTTACCGTAAAGGAAATTAAATATTTAAATTTTATCGTTATGGTGGGAAAAAAAATTAAAATAAACCTCGATAAAATTATAATTATTAAAAGGTGGAAACCATTTACGAACGTACGGGGAGTTTATAACTTTTTAAGGTTCGCGAACTTTTATAAAACGTTTATTAAAAAATTTAATAAATTAATTACCTTTTTAACCATTTTAATGAAAAAAAAGCCTTTTTTAAATAAAGGTAAAAAGTAAATATAACGTTCGAAAAATTAAAATATTTATTTATTATTACATCGATTTTAACTTATTAAAATTTTAATTAAAAAATGTATTTAAAAGCGGATTATTCGGGATGGGCTTTAAAAGTTTATTTTTTATAAAAAAATTATAATGAAATATTAAAGCTTATAACTTATTATTTAATAAAGTTATTATTAATTAAATGTAATTATGAAATATATAATAAAAAGCTTTTAATGATTATTAAATTAATAAAAACATGGTAAAAAAAGTTATAAAAAATGGTTAAACCTTTTATAATTTTTATAAATTATAAAAACTTAAAATATTTTATAATTATTTGCAAATTAAATGAACGTTAAGTACGTTAAAAGTAAACTTTATTAAGATTTAACTTTATTATAAAATATTAAATTAATAAAAAAATAAAATAATTTAATGCTTTATTAAAATAAAATTAAAATATCCCGGCAAATTAAAAAAACGAAAAGGTAATAAATTATATATAACATTTATTTAAATAAAAATGGTTACCTTTAATAAAGACGATAATAATAAACATTTAAATGTTTTTAATAAATGTTATTAAAGTGTTAAAAAAAAGGGTAACATCGGATTAAAGCCCCGTAATTATATTTACCGGAAAAAAAATCTTTTATAATAAAAATTTATAAGCTTTATAAAATTAAAAGGTTATTAAGGATATGAATTTTAAAACGATTTATAAAGTTATTAATAAAAACGATTATTGTTTTTTATTAACTTTTAAAAATTATAAGGTTTTAATTATTAAATGTGGTTTAAACGATAAAAAAGCCATGTCGTTTAAAGAATAAACGTGGATATTAAATTAAAAGCCTTTTAAAATAATTATAATTTAAAATGTTTATAATTTTTACGTCATGGGTTATTTAAAAAGGGATAATATTATTACGATCGCTTTAAAATCCTTTTATTAATTAATTATAAAATAAAATATATAAAAGTTTTATAAAAATTATAATATTTATAATTAAGTTTACATTTAATGAATTTAACGAAAAAGGTTATTAAAACCTTTATTTATTTTTAATCGTTACTTTTTAAAATTATTTATTAATTTTATAATAAAAATGTTGGTAAAAAAAAAAAAAAACCTTTGGTATTTAATGGTGGTCATTTACCGGTTATTAAAATAAATTTTATTAAAAGTAATAAATATTATAAAAGTTAAAACGTGTACTATAAAACTTATATATATTTACGTTAAATATTACGGCCTTTTTACGACGGTAATATTAAATCGAAAAAATAATTAAATGAGCACATTTTAAATAAAACTTTATAAATTAATAAAAGTAATATAACGTTTATCCATTACTTTTAATTTAAAAATTAATGAATCCACGGAAAAAATAAATTAAAAAATATAAATATATTTATGGTATTTCTTAACTTACGCATAATTTAATTAATTAAAAATATTATTTATAATAATAATAACAATTAATAATCGGAACATAATAACCAAGTTAAGCCCTTTTTATATAACGTATAAATATTATATATATTTAATTAAATAAATCGTTAATAAAACTTTAAATAAGTTATTTAAAAAATAATAAGCCATGGATTTTATAATTAAAATTAAAAAAGTTAACAAATACATTTAAATTATTATAATTATAATTTAAAAATGTATAAAACGTATAATAAATTAATCCCGATTAAAAGGCCTTAAATATAAAATAAATAATAAAGTTTAATTAAATTTAAAAAACATTATAACATTATAATTTAAAAAGAAATTCTTTTAATTATATGTAAAATATAAAATAATTAAAATAATTAATTTTTATATAATAAAATTAAACGTATTTACAAGAATTTAACCATAATTTTACATTAAATTACTTAAATTAATAATTATAAACCCGTTATTATTTTAAGTATAAAACAACGCTTAATTATTACCTTTTATTAATTAAAACAATGAAAACTTCGAATACATTATTAAAGAAATTTTATAATTAAAAAGCAAGCGCAAAAAACGGGGCGTACGTAAAATAATATTAATTAAATGGAAAAGTTACGTAAAATTAATGTGGGAACCCCGGGAAAAATTAAAAAATACGGAAGTTTTAAAAACATTTTACCAATAATTTAAAGTAAAAAATAAAATAAATAAAGAAACCTTTGCGATTATAAGCCTTAAAAAACGGGGGAAAAGGGTATTATTACGGGTTAAAAACCCGGAAAATTAATTAAAATAAAAATTAACATAAACTTATATTATAGTTATAAACGCGATAAACATGGGTCTTTATAATAAAATTATTAATAACTTTAAATGGATTATAAAAATTATTAAAACACGTATAAAAGGGGTTTTTACATTAATTAACTTAATTTACATTTTTAAATATAAATATTATAACTTTAAAAATAAAAAATTATTACTTTTCTTTTTCTTTTTCATTAATGAAAATAACCTCATTTTTAACCTTATATAACATAAATTTACCATTGTTTATAAAAACCGTCACAATGATTTTATATTATTTTTTTTTATTTAAATTATTTTATTTATATATTAATAATTTTTTATATTTTATTAATATATATATAATTTTATATTTTATTTAAAAATACGATATAATAATTAAATTTAAAACATTATAATCTTTAATTATATATTAAAAAAAACTTTAATAAAAATATTAACGTAATAAGTTTAAAAAATTAATTAATATAAATATAATTTTTTCGTAAAATTACATTAATTTAATATACGCTTTTAAAACATTATTATTTAAAAAAAGTAAATAAAAAATATATATTATAATATATAATAATTTTATATTTATTTTAAATATAAAAATGAATATTAATTTTTGATTTTTTTAAGATTTATATAATATTATTATGTAAAAAGATATTTTTAAAATAAAAGTGATTTTATTATTTTTAATTATTAATAATTATTAAAAAATATAATTTCTTTAATACGTAATTATTTGTGATATTTATATTTTTATATTAATAAAAGTATATTTTAAACTTTAATTAATTAATAAAAAGTTAAATATATAATTAAAATGTTAATAATAATGTTAAATAATTAATTAATTTATTTTTAAAATATATTAAAACGTTTATTATATAACCGTTAATGTGGACTTAAGTAAGTAACATTAATAACCTGGTTTTAATAAAGTTTTAAAAATGTTATTTAAAAATGGTAACGTTAAATTTTAATAATTATTATAATTAAAAGGATTTAAAATTTTTATTATATTAATCATTTAAATATAAATATTTGTTTTAATAATTTTAATATTTAATTTTATTTTTTTATATTTAAAATATTTTTATTATATAATTTATATTTATATATATATATATTTATTTTATTTATTTTTATATAT
>MU405347.1:0-107649 GCA_022836615.1 Annulohypoxylon bovei var. microspora
TTAATAAAAGTAATATAACGTTTATTTATTATTTTTAATTTAAAAATTAATAAATTTACGGAAAAAATAAATTAAAAAATATAAATATATTTACGATGTTTTTTAATTTACGTATAATTTAATTAATTAAAAATGTTATTTATAACGATAATAACGATTAATAATCGAAATATAATAATTAAATTAAACCTTTTTTATATAATATATAAATACCACGTATATTTAATCGAATAAATCGTTAATAAAGTTTTAAATAAATTATTTAAAAAATAATAAATTATAAATTTTATAATTAAAATTAAAAAAGTTAATAAATACATTTAAATTATTATTATAACGGTTTTTATAAATAACGGTAAATTTGTGTTATATGGGGTTAAAAATAAGGTTATTTTCATTAATAAAAAAAAAAAAAAAAGTAATAATTTTTCGTTTTTAAAGTTATAATATTTATATTTAAAAGTATGGATTAAATTAATTAACGTGGAAACCTTTTTTATACGTGTTTTAATAATTTCCATAACCTATTTAAGGTTATTAATAACTTCATTATAAAGACCCACATTTATCACGTTTATAATTATAATATAAACTTACGTTAATTTTTATTTTAATTAATTTTTTAAATTTTTAACTCGTAATAATATTTTTTTCCTTCGTTTTTTAAGGCTTATAATCGTAAAAACTTCTTTATTTACCCCATTTTTTATTTTAAATTATTAATAAAACGTTTTTAAAACCTTTGTATTTTTTAATTTTTTTTAAAATTCCCACATTAATTTTACGTAACTTTTCCATTTAATTAATACCATTTTACGTACGCCCCGTCCTTTACGTTTACTTTTTAATCGTAAAATTTCTTTAATAATATATTCAAGGTTTTCGCCGTTTTAATTAATAAAAGATAATAATTAAACATTATTTTATATTTAAAATAATAATAAGTTTATAATTATTAATTTAAATAATTTAATATAAAATCGTAATTAAATTTTCATAAATACATTTAATTTTATTATATAAAAGTTAATTACTTTAATTACCTTATATTTTACATATAATTAAAAAAAATTTTTCTTAAATTATAATATTACGATATTTTTTAAATTTAATTAAATTTTATTATTTATTTTATATTTAAAACCTTTTAATTAAAATTAATTTATTATATATTTTATACATTTTTAAATTATAATTATAATAATTTAAACGTATTTATTAACTTTTTTAATTTTAATTATAAAGTTTATAACCCATTATTTTTTAAATGATTTATTTAAGGTTTTATTAACAATTTATTTAATTAAATATATATAATATTTATACATTATATAAAAAAGGTTTAACTTAATTATTATATTTTAATTATTAATCATTATTATTATTATAAATAATATTTTTAATTAATTAAATTATACGTAAATTAAAAAATATCATAAATATATTTATATTTTTTAATTTATTTTTTTTATAAATTTATTAATTTTTAAATTAAAAGTAATAAATAAACATTATATTATTTTTATTAATTTATAAAATTTTATTTAAAATACATTCGTTTAATTATTTCTTCGATTTAATATTATTACCATAAAAAAATTATAATATTTAATATAAATATATATAAGCTTTATAATATATATTTTAACTTTTATAATATTTATCACTTTTAATAAAACCCATTTTAATAATTAATAAATAACCACCATTAAATATTAAAGATTTTTTTTTTTTTTATCAACATTTTTATTATAAAATCGATAAATAATTTTAAAAAATAACGATTAAAAATAAATAAAAGTTTTAATAACTTTTTTTATTAAATTTATTAAACATAAATTCAGTTATAAACATTATAATTTTTATAAAACTTTTATATATTTTATTTTATAATTAATTAATAAAAAAACTTTAAAATAATTATAATAATATTTTTTTTTTTTAAATAATCCGTGACATAAAAATTGTAAACATTTTAAATTATAATTGTTTTAAAAGATTTTTAATCTAATATCCACGTTCATTCCTTAAATAATATAACTTTTTTATTATTTAAATTACATTTAACAATTAAAATTTTATAATTTTTAAAAGTTAATAAAAAATAATAATCGTTTTTATTAATAATTTTATAAATCATTTTAAAATTCATATTTTTAATAACCTTTTAATTTTATAAAACTTATAAATCTTCGTTATAAAAAATTCTTTTTTTAATAAATATAATTATAAGGCTTTAATTTAATATTACCCCCTTTTTTAACACTTTAATAACATTTATTAAAAACATTTAAATATTTATTACCATCGTTTTTATTAAAAGTAACCATTTTTATTTAAATAAATGTTGTATATGGTTTATTACTTTTTCATCCTTTTAATTTACCAGGATATTTTAACTTCGTTTTAATAAAGTATCGGGTCGTTTTATTTTTTTACTAATTTAATATTTTATAATAAAATTAAATCTTAATAAAATTTATTTTTAATATATTTAACATTCATTTAATTTACAAATAATTATAAAATATTTTAAATTTTTATGATTTATAAAAATCATAAAAAATTTAACCATTTTTTATAACTTTTTTTACCATATTTTTATTAATTTAATAATCATTAAAAACTTTTTATTATATATTTTATAATTACATTTAATTAATAATAACTTTATTAAATAATAAATTATAAACTTTAATATCCCATTATAATCTTTTTATAAAAAGCAAATTTTTAAAGCCCACTTTAAATAATCCGTTTTTAAATACGTTTTTTAATTAAAATTTTAATAAATTAAAATTAATACGGTAATAAATAAATATTTTAATTCTTTAAACGCCGCGTTTACTTTTTACCCCCACTTAAAAAAAACCCTTTTTTTCATTAAAATAATTAAAAAAGTAATTAATTTATTAAATCTTTCGATAAACATTTTATAAAAATTCGTAAACTTTAAAAAGTTACGAACTTTTCATACGTTCGTAAATAATTCCCACTTTTTAATAATTATAATTTTATTAAAGTTTATTTTAATTTTTTTTTCCACCGTAATAATAAAACTTAAATATTTAATTTCCTTTATAATAAAAAAACATTTAAAAAAATTTAACTTTAAATTAATATTATTAAAACGTTTTAATACCGTTTTAATTTTATTTATATAATTTTTATAAAACTTATTTAAATAAATTACCACGTTATCCACGTATATTAAATAATAATTATTTAAAAAATTAAATAAAGTTTTATTAATATAACATTAAAACGCCGTTAATGCTTCGCATAACCCGAAAAATATAATTAACCATTTAAAAACTTTAAATTAAATACGAAAAGCGATTTTCCATTTATTTATTTTTTTATTTATAATTTATAAAATATAACTTTAACGTCGATTTTAATTAATTATTTAACTTTATAAAAAAATCGTAAGGTTTTTTTAATTAATAATAATAAATAATAATCGCGTGTTAAAATAACGTTAAAAACCTTATAATCCACATAAAATTAAAAGCCGTTTTTTAATTTTTTTACGAATAATATTAATGCTTTTTTTAATAAGTTATTAATTTTAATCCACCTTTTATTTAATAAGTTTATTAAGGTTTTTCGTAACATTAAAAACTTTTTTTTTAATATATTATATAAAGGTTTTTATAAAACTTTTTTTTTTTATTTTAATCGTTTTTTTATAAATTAACTTTAATATTTAACCTTAACTTTAATAATAATAACGTTATATTTTCATCGTTTAAAAAATTTTTAATTTAATTTTTTAATTCATTAAATAACGCTTTTCGGATTTAATTAATCGTAAATTTTTTTTTTTTTTTTAATGTAATATTAATATTTTACATAATAACATTAAAAACTTAAACGTTTTCGCCGTTTTTTTTATATTAACGTTTTTTTTCTTAAATTATAAATATTAAAAACATATTTCCCATTATATATTTAATTTCCTTAATTTATAAACACTTTATTTTAACGTTATAAAATATTTAAATAATGTTTTAACTTTTTTCGTATATTATTAAACCATGTTTCTTTAAATTTATTTTAATCGACCTTTTTTTTACTTTATAAATAACGTTGTTTTATTCCATTTATAATTTTTTTAATATTAAAAAAAACGCGAAATCCGGGATAATATAACCTTATATCCGTTTTTTTTTACCGTTTATATTAATTTCCGCATATATAAACGTATTAATCGTATAAAATTCTTTATTTTTAATTAATTTTAATTTTTTTTTAAATAAATATACGTAATAATTTTATTTATTATATAAACTTTTTATTAAATGTTAAATATATTAAACATCCCGAATTTATAAACGTATTAATAAACTTTTATTTATTTAATAAAATTTTAATTAAAAAAAAAATAATATATATTTTATTTAAAATTTCCTTAATATTTATAAGTTTTAATATTAACTTTTAAACGTGATTTTACTTAAAAATTATTCGTTTTTTAAACACTTTAATAATTCGTAATTATTTTTAACATTCCGATCATTTTGGGTTTTTATAATAATTATTCGTAACGTGTTATTTCCGTTGCCACGGTCCGGTTAAAATACGGCTTAAAACGACGGGCAAGCCATTATAAAATACTTTATTTTCGTGCAACGAATACACTTGCTTTTTTTCTTAAGTTTTTTAAACTTTTAATTTAATTTTTATTATATTTTTAATAAATTATTATTACTTTAACGTAAACCATTTATTTAATTTATTATTACAATTATCGCGGCGGTTAAAGTTATATAATTCACTTTATTTATAACCGTATTTCCGTTCCCGTTCAACTTTAATTTTTGTTTTTAAATAATTACCGTGTTAATAAAATTAACGGCCTTTTAATTAAATGTTTTTTTATATTAAATAATCGTAAAATAATTTTTTTTTTTTTTATAATTCGATGCTTTTTCCATTTTAACCGTTACGTCGTTAACTTTAACCATTTATTTATTATAATTTTTTTTATTTAATTTTTTTATTATAAAAACGTTCTTTAATTTATTATTTAACCCCACGTTAATATAATTAATTTTATTTTCCCTTTTTTAATTTAATTTATTAATTAAAGTTAATTTATTTTTAAAATTAATAAAAAAATCGTTAAAATATTAAAAAACACCTTAACGCATTTTAATTAAATTTTAATAAATAACTTAAATCGATTATTTATTTTCGAATTTTTTAATTAAAACTTAAATAAAAGCTTTATTATTATATAACCCATTAAACTTTCCCGTGTTAAATCATTATATTAAACGTTATCGTTTTTTAACCGGAACCGAAAATATGATTTTTAAACATTTATTTTTTTCCGATTTAAGGTATATTATATTTTTTGAAATAAAAAAATTTAATATAATTATATATATTAAAAAGTTTTTTTATTCGTTAATTTAAATTAAACATTTATTTTTAATTAAAATTATTTCTTCGATTTCGTAAAACGAATTAAAGTTATTTAATAAGTTAATTATAAGGTTATTAAAGAAATTATTAAAAAGTTTATATATATTTAAATCGTGTTAATAAAAAACGATAAATGTTATAAGGTTTTAATCGTTTATTACTTAAAAAGTGTTTATATATTAAGTTATCGTTTAACGCGATAAACGTTTTTTTAAAAACTTTTATTAATTAAAAAATAATTAATGAAAATATGTGACGGTTTTTATAAGTAACGGTAAATTTGTGTTATATGGGGTTAAAAATAAAGTTATTTTTATTAATAAAAAAAAAAAGAAAAAATAATAACCTTTCGTTTTTAAAGTTATAATATTTATATTTAAAAATGTAAATTAAATTAATTAACGTGAAAACCCTTTTTATACGTGTTTTAATAACTTTTATAACCCATTTAAAGTTATTAATAACTTTATTATAAAAACCCACGTTTATCGCGTTTATAATTATAATATAAGTTCGCGTTAATTTTTACTTTAATTAATTTTCCGGGTCTTCGACCCGTAATAATTATAATTATAATTTAAAAATGTATAAAACGTATAATAAATTAATTTTAATTAAAAAACCTTAAATATAAAATAAATAATAAAGTTTAATTAAACTTAAAAAATATTATAATATTATAATTTAAAAAGAAATTTTTTTAATTATATACGAAATATAAAATAATTAAAATAATTAATTTTTATATAATAAAATTAAACGTATTTATAAAAATTTAACCACGATTTTATATTAAATTATTTAAGTTAATAATTATAAATTTATTATTATTTTAAATATAAAATAACGTTTAATTATTACTTTTTATTAATTAAAATAACGAAGATTTCGAATATATTATTAAAGAAATTTTACGATTAAAAAGTAAATATAAAAAACGAGGTATATATAAAATAATATTAATTAAATGGAAAAATTATATAAAATTAACGTGGAAATTATTACGGGTTAAAGACCCGGAAAATTAATTAAAATAAAAATTAACGTGAATTTATATTATGGTTATAAATGCGATAAATGTGGGTTTTTATAATGAAGTTATTAATAACTTTAAATAAGTTATAAAAGTTATTAAAATATATATAAAAAGGGTTTTCACATTAATTAATTTAATTTACATTTTTAAACATAAATATTATAATTTTAAAAATAAAAAGTTATTATTTTTTTTTTTTTTTTTATTAATGAAAATAATTTTATTTTTAATTTTATATAATATAAGTTTATCGTTGTTTATAAGAATTATTATATATTTTTATTAATTATTTTTTAATTAATAAAAGTTTTCGAAAAAGTGTTTATTACGTTAAATAATAACTTAATATATAAATATTTTTTAAATAATAAATAATTAAAATTTTATAACATTTATTATTTTTTATTAATATAATTTAAATATATATAAATTTTTTAATAACTTTTTTAATAATTTTATAATTAACTTATTAAGTAATTTTAATTCGTTTTATAAAATTAAAGAAATAATTTTAATTAAAGATAAATATTTAATTTAAATTAATAAATAAAAATTTTTTTAATATATATAATTATGTTAAATTTTTTTATTTCAAAAAATATAATATACCTTAAATCGGAAAAAAATAAATGTTTAAAAATTATGTTTTTAATTTTAATTAAAAAACGGTAACGTTTAATATAATAATTTAATATAAAAAGGTTCGATAAATTATATAATAATAAAGCTTTTATTTAAGTTTTAATTAAAAAATTTAAAAATAAATAATCGATTTAAACCGTTTATTAAAATTTAATTAAAATGTATTAAAATGTTTTTTAATATTTCGGCGATTTTTTTATTAACTTCGAAAATAAATTAATTTTAATTAACGGGTTAAATTAAAAAAAATAAAATAAAATTAATTACATTAATGCGGGGTTAAATAATAAATTAAAAAACGTTTTTATAATAAAAAAGTTAAATAAAAAAAATTACGATAAATGGGTAATTAAGGTTAACGACGTAACGGTTAAAGTGGAAAAAGCATTAAATTATAAAAAAAAAAAAATTATTTTATAATTATTTAATACGAAAAAATATTTAATTAAAAGGTTATTAATTTTATTAATATAATAATTATTTAAAAATAAAAATTAAAATTTAATAAGGATGGAAATATGGTTATAAGTGGGGTGAATTATATAATTTTAATTATTACGATAATTATAACGATGAAATAAATAAATGGTTTACGTTAAAATGATAATAATTTATTAAAAACATAATGGAAATTAAATTAAAAGTTTAAGAAATTTAAAAAAAAAAGTAAATGTATTCGTTACATGAAAATAAAGTATTTTATAATGGTTTATTTATTATTTTAAATCGCATTTTAATTAAATTATAATAACGGAAATAATATATTATGAATGGTTATTATAAAAGTTTAAAATAATCGAAATATTAAAAATAATTACGAATTATTAAAGTGTTTAAAAAATAAGTAATTTTTAAGTAAAATTACGTTTAAAAGTTAATATTAAGATTTATAAATATTAAAGAAATTTTAAATAAAATGTATATTATTTTTTTTTTAATTAAAATTTTATTAAACGAATAAAAGTTTACCGATATATTTATAAATTTAAAATGTTTAATATATTTAATATTTAATAAAAAATTTATATAATAAATAAAGTTATTACGTATATTTATTTAAAAAAGGAATTAAAATTAATTAAAAATAAAAAATCTTATATAATCGATATATTTATATATGCGAAAATTAATATAAATGGTAACAAAAAACGAATATAAAGTTATGTTATTTTAAATTTTATATTCTTTTTAATATTAAGAAAACCGTGGATAAAATGAAATAACGTTATTTATAAAACGAAAAAAAGGTCGATTAAAATAAATTTAAAGAAATATAATTTAATAATATATAAAAAAGGTTAAAATATTATTTAAATATTTTACGACGTTAAAATAAAATGTTTATAAATTAAAGAAATTAAATATATAATAAAAAATATGTTTTTAATATTTATGGTTTAAAAAAAAAAACGTTAATATAAAAAAAATGGTGAAAACGTTTAAATTTTTAATACCACCATGTGAAATATTAATATTATATTAAAAAAAAAAAAATTTATAATTAATTAAATTTAAAAAGCGTTATTTAATGAATTGAAAAATTAGGTCGGAAATTTCTTAAATAATAAAAGTATAACGTTATTATTATTAAAATTAAAATTAAATATTAAAGTTAATTTATAAAAAAACGATTAAAATAA
Organism: Annulohypoxylon bovei var. microspora; assembly: GCA_022836615.1. Classification (NCBI taxonomy): domain Eukaryota; kingdom Fungi; phylum Ascomycota; class Sordariomycetes; order Xylariales; family Hypoxylaceae; genus Annulohypoxylon; species Annulohypoxylon bovei. The sequence goes on from MU405347.1 coordinate 8,752, forward strand.
AAAAAAGGAAGTTTTATAAAAATCTTTATATAATATATTAAAAGAAAAGTTTTTAATGTTATAAAAAATTTTAATAAATTTATTAAATAAAAAATAAATTAAGGTTAATAATTTATTAAAAAAAGCATTAATATTATTTATAAAAAAATTAAAAGGCGGCTTTTAATTTTATGTGGATTATAAAGCTTTTAATGTTATTTTAATATGCGATTATTATTTATTATTATTAATTAAAAAAATTTTACGAATTTTTTATAAGGTTAAATGGTTAATTAAAGTCGATATTAAAGTTATATTTTATAAGTTATAAATAAAAAAAAAAAATAAATGGAAAATCGTTTTTTACATTTAATTTAAAGTTTTTAAATGGTTAATTATATTTTTTAAATTATGTAAAACGTTAATAACGTTTTAATATTATATTAATAAAATTTAATTTAATTTTTTAAATAATTATTATTTAATATATATGAATAATGTAATAATTTATTTAAACGGGTTTTATAAAAATTATATAAATAAAGTTAAAATGGTGTTAAAACGTTTTAATAACGTTAATTTAAAGTTAAATTTTTTTAAATGCTTTTTTATTATAAAAGAAATTAAATATTTAAGTTTTATTATTATAATAAAAAAAAAAATTAAAGTAAATTTTAATAAAATTATAATTATTAAAAGGTAGGAATTATTTATAAACGTATAAAAAATTTGTAATTTTTTAAAGTTTACGAATTTTTATAAAATATTTATTAAAAAATTTAATAAGTTAATTATTTTTTTAATTATTTTAATAAAAAAAAAAGCTTTTTTTAAATAAGGGTAAGAAATAAATATAACGTTTAAAAAATTAAAATATTTATTTATTATTATATTAATTTTAATTCATTAAAACCTTAATTAAGAAATATATTTAAAAGCAAATTATTTAAAATAAATTTTAAAAGCTTATTTTTTATAAAAAAATTATAATAAGATATTAAAATTTATAATTTATTATTTAATAAAATTATTATTAATTAAATATAATTACGAAATATATAATAAAAAGTTTTTAATAATTATTAAATTAATAAAAATATAATAAAAAAAATTATAAAAAATAATTAAATATTTTATAATTTTTATAAATTATAAGAATTTAAAGTATTTTATAATTATTCGTAAATTAAATAAACATTAAATATATTAAAAATAAATTTTATCGGGATTTAATTTTATTATAAAATATTAAATTAATAAAGAAATAAAATAATTTAATATTTTATTAAAATAAAGTTAAAATATTTTAATAAATTAAAAAAATAAAAAAATAATAAATTATATATAATATTTATTTAAATAAAAATGATTATTTTTAATAAAAATAATAATAATAAACATTTAAATATTTTTAACAAATATTATTAAAATATTAAAAAAAAAAGTAATATTAAATTAAAGTTTTATAATTATATTTATTAAAAAAAAAAATTTTTATAATAAAAATTTATAAGTTTTATAAAATTAAAAAATTATTAAAAATACGAATTTTAAAATAATTTATAAAATTATTAATAAAAATAATTATTATTTTTTATTAATTTTTAAAAATTATAAAATTTTAATTATTAAATATGGTTTAAATAATAAAAAAATTATATTATTTAAAAAATAAATATGAATATTAAATTAAAAGTTTTTTAAAACAATTATAATTTAAAATATTTATAATTTTTATATTATAAATTATTTAAAAAAAAATAATATTATTATAATTATTTTAAAATTTTTTTATTAATTAATTATAAAATAAAATATATAAAAATTTTATAAAAATTATAATGTTTATAATTAAATTTATATTTAACGAACTTAACAAAAAAAATTATTAAAACTTTTATTTATTTTTAATTATTATTTTTTAAAATTATTTATTAATTTTATAATAAAAATATTAATAAAAAAAAAAAGATCTTTAATATTTAATAATAATTATTTACCGATTATTAAAATGGGTTTTATTAAAAATAATAAATATTATAAAAGTTAAAATATATATTATAAAATTTATATATATTTACATTAAATATTATAACCTTTTTATAGCGGTAATATTAAATTAAAAAAACAATTAAACGAATATATTTTAAATAAAATTTTATAAATTAATAAAAATAATATAACGTTTATTTATTATTTTTAATTTAAAAATTAATAAATTTATGGAAAAAATAAATTAAAAAATATAAACATATTTATAATGTTTTTTAATTTACATATAATTTAATTAATTAAAAATATTACTTATAATAATAATAACAATTAATAATTAAAATATAATGATTAAATTAAACTTTTTTTACATAACGTATAAATATTATATACACCCAATTAAATAAATCGTTAATAAAGTTTTAAATAAATTATTTAAAAAATAATAAACCATAAATTTTATAATTAAAATTAAAGAAATTAATGAATATATTTAAATTATTATAATTATAATTTAAAAATATATAAAACATATAATAAATTAATTTTAATTAAAAGACTTTAAATATAAAATAAATAATAAAGTTTAATTAAATTTAAAAAATATTATAATATTATAATTTAAAAAAAAACTTTTTTAATTATACATAAAATATAAAATAATTAAAATAATTAACCTTTATATAATAAAATTAAACATATTTATAAAAATTTAATTACGATTTTATATTAAATTATTTAAACTAATAATTATAAACCCGTTACCATTTTAAATATAAAATAATATTTAACTACCACTTTTCATTAATTAAAATAACGAAAACCCCAAATACATTATCGAAAAAATCTTACGATTAAAAAATAAACGTAAAAAACGAGGCGTACGTAAAATAATATTAATTAAATAAAAAAGTTATATAAAATCAACGTAAGAACTTTAAGAAAAATTAAAAAATATAAAAACTTTAAAAATATTTTATTAACAATTCGGGGTAAAAAACGGGGTAAATAAAAAAGCTTTCGTAATTATAAGTTTTAAAAAACGAAGAAAAAAAATATTATTATAAATTAAAAACTTAAAAAATTAATTAAAATAAAAATTAATATAAGTTTACATTATAATTATAAATATAATAAATATAAATCTTTATAATAAAGTTATTAATAATTTTAAATAAATTATAAAAGTTATTAAAACACGTATAAAAAGAATTTCCACGTTAATTAATTTAATCCACACTTTTAAACATAAATATTATAATTTTAAAAATAAAAGATTATTATTTTTCCTTTTTTTTTTATTAATGAAAATAACTTTATTTTTAACCTTATATAATATAAATTTACCATTACTTATAAAAATTATCATAAAAACCCCGGGAAAAATTAAAAAATACAAACGTTTTAAAAACGTTTTATTAACGATTTAAAATAAAAAATGAAGTAAATAAAAAAGTTTTTACGATTATAAACTTTAAAAAACAAAGGGAAAAAATATTATTATAAATCGAAAACTTAAAAAATTAATTAAAATAAAAATTAACGCGAATTTATATCATGGTTATAAACGTAATAAACGTAAATCTTTATAATGAAATTATTAATAATTTTAAATAAATTATTAAAGTTACCGTAACGATAATATACCACTTATGAAAATAATTTTAAATTTCGTAAAATTCATATATACATAAAAATAATTATTATTAAAAAAAAAGGTTTTTAATTTAAAAATGATTTTTAATTTAAAAATGGTTTTTAATTTAAAAATCATTTTAAATTTAAAAACCTTTTTTTTTAATAATAATTATTTTTATATATATATAAATTTTACGAAATTTAAAATTATTTTTTATTATAAACTTCGTCACCGTCTTTATTATAATAATAAAAACGATGACGAGGTTTACGAATTTATAATTTACGATATAATTTATAATATAATTTACAATATAATTTATTAAATAAATACGATATAATTTATAATATAATTTATAATATAATTTATAATATAATTTACAATATAATTTACGCGCTTATAATATTATACGAGTGGGTGGTATACGAATGGGTGGTATACGAGTGGGTGGTGTACGAATAAATGGTATACGAATAAATGGTGTACGAATGGGTGGTGTATATGTAAATAAATAAGTAAATAAATAAATAAGTAAATAAATAAATAAATAAATAAATAAATAAATAAATAAATAAATAAATAAATAAGTAAATAAATAAATAAATAAATAAATAAATAAATAAATAAATAAATAAGTAAATAAATAAATAAATGGGTAAATAAATAAATAAATAAATAAATAAGTAAATAAATGGGTAAATAATTTAAGTGGGTGGATAAAAAAAATAAATGAGAAAAAAAAATGTGTGTAAATAAATGGGTGGGTAAGAAAAATGGATAAAAAAAAAAAATATGTGTAAATAAGTAAGTAAATAAATAAGTAGGTAGGAAAAATAGGTGATGTGGGCGGTGTATATTTTGCTAAGCGGTGAAGGTATCGTAAGTTAAAAAGTAAGGTACGAGGTTTTAAATAAATGGTGTACGAGGTTTTAAATTCGAAGAATGATTTTCACGATATTAAATAATTAAAATCATTTAAGTCCGAAAAATGATTTTCACGATATTAGGTAATTAAAATCATTTAGGTCCGAGAAATGATTTTCACGATATTAAATAAATAAAATAAAAAATGATTTTCACGATATTAAATAATTAAAATCATTTAAGTTCGAGAAATAATTTTTATAATATTAAATAAATCGTTTAAAGAATAATTTTCGCGATATTTTAAAAATAATTAAAATAATTTAAGAATGATTGGTTTAAAACGGAAAGATTTTTAAAGGAAAAATAATTTTAAAGAAATTATAAAAATAAAAGTAATTTTTAAAATAATTTTAACGTTTAAAAATAATTTTTAAAGGTAATTAATTACACGGATGTACTTTCCCATTAAAATTGTATGGTAAAGTACTTAAATAAAAACGAAATATTTTATTATAAAAAATAATTATTTAATAAAAATAATTTTTAAAACACTTTTTTTCTTATTACGGTATTAAAATATATATAAAAAAAGTTTCCACGTTAATTAATTTAATCCACATTTTTAAATATAAATATTATAACTTTAAAAACGAAAAATTATTATTTTTCTTTTTTTTTTTATTAATAAAAATAACTTCATTTTTAATTTTATATAATATAAATTTACCGTTGTTTATAAAAATCGTTACATAAAATATTTAAAATTAATATTTAATAATATATTAAAATTATAAAATATTTAATATATATTATAATAAATATTTAATTTAATATTATTTATATTATATTATATTTAAATTAATATATAAAAAATTTAATTATAATATATATTATTATTATTAAAAAAGTTTTAAAATATTTAAAAAGCATTTTAAATTATTACGGGTTAAAGACCCGGAAAGTTAATTAAAATAAAGATTAATATAAGTTTATATTATAATTATAAACACGATAAACGTGGGTTTTTATAATGAAATTATTAATAACTTTAAATGGGTTATAAAAATTATTAAAACACGTATAAAAGAAATTTCCACGTTAATTAATTTAATCCATACCTTTAAACATAAATATTATAACTTTAAAAATGAAAGATTATTATTTTTCCTTTTTTCTTTTATTAATGAAAATAACCTTATTTTTAACCCCATATAATATAAGTTTACCATTGTTTATAAAAACCGTCACATATTTTTATTAATTATTTTTTAATTAATAAAAGTTTTTAAAAAAACGTTTATCGCGTTAAATAATAATTTAATATATAAATATCTTTTAAATAATAAATAATTAAAATTTTATAACATTTATTATTTTTTATTAATATAATTTAAATATATATAAATTTTTCGATAACTTTTTTAATAACTTTATAATTAATTTATTAAGTAATTTTAATTTGTTTTATAAAATTAAAAAAATAATCTTAATTAAAAATAAGTGTTTAACTTGGATTAATAAGTAAAAAGACTTTTTAATATATATAATTATATTAAATCTTTTTATTTTAAAAAATTTAATACATTTTAAATTAAAGAAAAATAAATACTTGAAAATTATATTTTTAATTTTAATTAAGAAATGGTAGTGTTTAATATAATGGTTTAACACGGGAAAACTTAATGGGTAATATAATAATTAAGCTTTTATTTAAGTTTTAATTAAAAAATTCGAAAATAAATAATTAATTTAAGCCACCCATTAAAACTTAATTAAAATGCATTAAAATGCTTTTTAATACTTCAATAATTTTTTCATTAATTTCGAAAATAAATTAATTTTAATTAATAAATTATATTAAAAAAAAGAAAATAAAATCGATTATATTAATGTGGGATTAAATAATAAATTAAAAAACATTTTTATAATTAAAAAGTTAAATAAAAAAGATTATAATAAATAAGTAATTAAGGTTAATAATATAATGGTTAAAGTAAAAAAGGTATTAAATTATAAAAAGAAAAATAATTATTTTATAACCATTTAATACGAAAAAACATTTAATTAAAAGGTTATTAATTTTATTAATACGGTAATTATTTAAAAATAAAAATTAAAATTTAACGGGGATAAAAATATGGTTATAAATGGGGTGAATTATATAACTTTAACCACCGCGATAATTATAACGATAAATTAAATAAGTGGTTTACGTTAAAGTAATAATAATTTATTAAAAGTATAATAAAAATTAAATTAAAAGTTTAAGAAATTTAAAAAAGAAAGTAAATGTGTTTATTATACGAAAATAAGGTATTTTATAATGGTTTACCCGTTGTTTTAAACCGTACCCCGGTTAAATTATAATAATAAAAACGGCACGTTATAAATGATTATTATAAAGGTTTAAAATAATTAAAATGTTAAGAATAATTATAAATTATTAAAGTGTTTAAAAAATGAATAACCTTTAAACGAAGTTACGTTTAAAGGTTAATATTAAGATTTATAAATATTAAAAAAACTTTAAATAAAATGTATATTATTTCTTTTTTAATTAAAACCTTATTAAATAAATAAAAGTTTATTAATACGTTTATAAATTTAAAATGTTTAATATATTTAATATTTAATAAAAGATTTGTATAATAAATAAAGTTATTACGTATATTTATTTAAAAAAAAAATTAAAATTAATTAAGGATAAGGAATTTTATATGATTAATACGTTTATATATGCGGAGATTAATATAAATGATAAAAAAGAACAAATATAAGGTTATATTATCTTAAATTTCACGTTTTTTTTAATATTAAAAAAATTATAAATAAAATGGAACGACGTTATTTATAAAATAAAAAGGAGGTTAATTAAAATAAATTTAAAAAAATATAATTTAATAATATATGAAAAAGGTTAAAATATTATTTAAGTATTTTATAACGTTAAAATAAAATACTTATAAATTAAAAAAGTTAAATATATAATAAAAAATATGTTTTTAATATTTATAACTTAAGAAAAAAAATGTTAATATAAAAAAAATGGTGAGGATATTTAAATTTTTAATACCACCATATAAAATATTAATATTATATTAAAAAAAAAAAAAAGTTTATAATTAATTAAATTTAAGAAATGTTATTTAATAAATTAAAGGATTAGGTCGGAGATTTTTTAAACGATAAAAGTATAATGTTATTATTATTAAAATTAAAATTAAACATTAAGGTTAATTTATAAAAAAATAATTAAAATAAAGAAAAAGAAATTTTATGGGAGCCTTTATATAACATATTAAAAGAAAAACTTTTAATATTATAAAAAACCTTAATAAACTTATTAAATAAAAGGTAAATTAAGGTTAATAACTCTTTGGGAAAAACATTAATATTATTTATAAAAAAACCAAAAAATAACTTTTAATTTTATGTGGATTACAAAGCTTTTAACGTTATTTTAACACGTAACCATTACTTATTATTATTAATTAAGGAAACTTTATGATTTTTTTATAAAATTAAATAATTAACCAAGGTTAACGTTAAAGTTATATTTTATAAGTTACGGATAAAGGAAAGAAATGAATGGAAAACCGTTTTTTACATTTAATTTAAAGCTTTTAAATAATTAATTATATTTTTTAAATTATATAAAACATTAATGGTGTTTTAACGTTATATTAATAAAACTTTGTTCGATTTTTTAAATAATTATTATTTAATATACGTAAATAACATAATAATTTATTTAAACGGATCTTGTAAAAACCACATAAATAAAATTAAAATAATATTAAAATACTTCGGTAATGTTAATTTAAAGTTAAACCTTTTTAAATGTTTTTTTATTATAAAGGAAATTAAATACTTAAGTTTTATCATTACGGTGGGAAAAGGGATTAAGGTAAATTTTAATAAAGTTATAATTATTAAAGGATAAAAACCACCCACGAATGTACGGGGAATTCGTAGTTTTTTAAGGTTTGCGAATTTTTATAAAATATTTATTAAAGGATTTAATAAGTTAATTACTTTTTTAATTATTTTAATAAAAAAAAAGGTTTTTTTTAAGTGAGGGCAAAAAATAAACGTAATGTTTAAAAAATTAAAATATTTATTTATTATTATATTAATCTTAGTTTATTAGGACCTTAATTAAAAAATATACTTAAAAGCGGATTACTTAAAGTAAACTTTAAAAGCTTGCTTTTTATAAAAAAATTATAATAAGATATTAAAATTTATGGCTTATTATTTAATAAAATTATTACCAATTAAATATAATTATAAAATATATAATAAAAAGTTTTTAACGATTATTAAATTAATAAAAATATAATAAAAGGAATTACGAAAAATGGTTAAACTTTTTACAATTTTTATAAACCATAAAAATTTAAAATATTTCATAATTACCCGCAAATTAAATAAACGTTAAATACATTAAAAATAAACTTTATTAAGATTTAACTTCATTATAAAGTATCGGGTTAATAAAGAAATAAAACAATTTAATGCTTTATTAAAATAAAGTTAAAATATTTTAATAAATTAAAAAAATAAAAAAATGGTAAATTATATATAACGTTTATTTAAATAAAAATAACTACCTTTAATAAGGATAATAATAATAAGTATTTAAATGTTTTTAATAAATATTATTAAAATATTAAAAAAAAGGGTAACACCAAATTAAAGCCTTATAATTATACCCACCGAAAAAAGAATCTTTTATAATAAAAACCTATAAACTTTATAAAATTAAAAAATTATTAAAAATATAAATTTTAAAATAATTTATAAAATTATTAATAAAAGTAATTATTATTTCCCATTAATTTTTAAGGATTATAAAATCTTAATCATTAAATATAACTTAAATAATAAAAAAACCATATCGTTTAAAAAACAAACATAAATATTAAATTAAAAACCCTTTAAAATGGTTATAATTTAAAATATCCATAATTCCCACGTTATAAACCATTTAAAAAAGGATAATATTATCGTAATTACCTTAAAATCCTTTTATTAATTAATTATAAAACAAGATATATAAAAGTTTTATAAGAATTATAATATTTATAACCAAGTTTACGTTTAATAAACTTAACGAAAAAAGTTATTAAAACTTTTACTTATTTTTAATTATTATTTTTTAAAGTTATCCATTAATTTTATAATAAAAATGTTAATAAAAAAAAAAGGAAATCCCTGGTATTTAATGGTGGTTACTTATTAATTATTAAAATGGATTTTATTAAAAACGATAAATATTATAAAGGTTAAAACGTATGTTATAAAATTTATATATATTTACGTTAAATATTATAACCTTTTTATAACGGTAATATTAAATCGAAAAAATAATTAAACGAACACATTTTAAATAAAACTTTATAAATTAATAAAAGTGGTATAATATTTATTCATTACTTTTAATTTAAAGATTAATAAATTTATAAAAAAAATAAATTAAAAGGTATAAATATACTTGTAATATTTCTTAATTTACGTACAATTTAATTAATTAAAAATATTACTTATAATAATAATAACGATTAATAATTAAAATATAATGGTTAAGTTAAACCTTTTTTATATAACGCATGAATATTACGTACATTTAATTAAATAAGTCATTAATAAAACTTTAAATAAATTATTTAAAAAATAATAAGCCGTAAACTTTATAACCAAAATCAAAGAAATTAACGAATACGTTTAAATTACCATGATTATAATTTAAAAATGTATAAAATGTATAGTAAATTAATTTTAATTAAAGGGTTTTAAGTATAAAATAAATAATAAAGTTTAATTAAATTTAAAGAATATTATAATATTATAATTTAAAAAGAAATTTTTTTAATTATACATAAAATATAAGGTAATTAAAATAATCAACTTTTATGTAATAAAATTAAATATATTTACGGGAATTTAATCACGATTTTACATTAAATTATTTAAGTTAATAATTATAAACTTATTATTATTTTAAATATAAAACAACGTTTAATTATTATTTTTTATTAATTAAAACGGCGAAAACCTCGAATATATTATTAAAAAAATCTTATAATTAAAAAACAAGCGTAAAAAACAAAGCATACGTAAGATGGTATTAATTAAATAAAAGGGTTATGTAAAACCAACATAAAAACCTTAAGAAAAATTAAAAAATACGAAAGCTTTAAAAACATTTTATTAATAATTTAAGGTAAAAAATAAGGTAAATAAAAAAGCTTTCGCGATTATAAACCTTAAAAAACAAAGAAAAAAAATATTATTATAAGTTAAAAACTTAAAAAATTAATTAAAGTAAAAATTAACGCGAGTTTACATCATGGTTATAAATACGATAAATGTAAATCTTTATAATAAAGTTATTAATAACTTTAAATAAGTTATAAAAATTATTAAAACACATACAAAGGGGGTTTCCATGTTAATTAATTTAATTTATACCTTTAAATATAAATATTATAACCTTAAAAACGAAAGGTTATTACTTTTTTTTTTTTTTTTTATTAATGAAAATAACTTCATTTTTAACCCCATATAACATAAGTTTATTATTACTTATAAGAATTATCATATAAATTATAAATTTATTTATAAAAATAAATTAAAAAATTTTATAAAATGAACGGATTTTAATTATATAAAATATATTTAAATTTATTAATTAATTTTTAAATATATTTTTAATATTAATAATAAAGCGATTAATTAATTTAATAAACGGTAATTTATAATAATTATTTTAATTTATAAATTTAAATTTAAAAATATAACGAACGTTATAAAAAAAGTTATTTAATTATAAAAATTATTAAAAAAATTTAACATTAATAAAAAAAATTTATTATTTACGATTATATAAAAAAATAATTAAAAGGTTTTAATATTTGTAAAAAACTTTTAATTTTACATATAAACGAAATACATCGAAATAAATATATATTTTATTTAAAAGAAATAAATTAATAATAAAATTAATTTTAAATATATTAATATTTTTAAATAAATTATTAATAATTTTATTAAATTTTTATTAAAAAATGTATTTATATGCTTTAAAAATGCTTTAAGCTTTATTATATAAAACGAATAAGAAATTTACATGTAAAAAAAAAAAAAAAAATTATTTTAAATAATTATAATTTTATAAAATAATTTTTTTTAAAGTAATTTATTTATTTTAAACATTATTATAAATAATAAAAACTACCATTTATTACATTATATAATTAATAAAAACTTTAAGAAAATTAATAATTAATATTATTAATTACTTAATACACACATTATAAAAAATTATATAAAATAAAAAATTAAAAAATTATTTAAACATTATAAATATAATTCGAATAAAAATGTTAAAATATTAAATGGTTAAAAACATTAATAAGTAAATACGTTTTATATTTATAACACTTATATATATTATTTACCTTTTATTATATACTTATAATAACTTAACCTTTTAATAAAAATGATGATACTCATAACCTACGTTTACTTTAACATTGGGCTTGCCTTTTCCAAGTCTCAATCCCACCAACACTGGTAAATCTCTTCTTATTTGGGGCGGTAGCTCGGCCGTCGGCAGCAACGCTATTCAGCTAGTCAAGGCAGCCGGCTTCGAAGTCTTCACTACTTGTTCTCCTCGTAACTTTGACTACGTGAAGGAGCTCGGCGCTAGCAAGGTCTTCGACTATAACAGCCCCACTGTCACTGATGACATTGTCGCTGAGCTCGATAAGGGTGCATGCGCTGGCATCTACCTTGCTATAGGTAGCGTAGCCAGTGCCTGCCAGGTCTCGTACAAGTCAAAGCAGAAGTTGTTTGTCGCATCTTCTAATCCAGTGCCAGGAGATGTCCCAGAGGGAGTCGAGGCTAAGATGGTCTTTGGAACTGGTGGGGTCGAGATGTTTAAAGAGACCCTTCCTGTTACTTTTGATGGATATCTTGTAGAGGCGCTAGAAAAGGGTGTCTACAAAGTCGCCCCACGACCAGAAGTTGTATCTAGGAAAGGCCTCGAGGGTATTCAGGAAGCGATGAATATTTTCAAGAAAGGTGTTTCAGCAAAGAAGCTGGTTGTTGAAGTTGAGTAGAGGACTCTCATTTGTACAATTAGGTAGAGATGGTTTACTGAGTCGCAAGATGTAAATAGATCATGGCTGAACCCTAACCCCGTACATATATATTGCCTACCTATAATAGCTAACTAAAATAAATATTCAACGACAATTAATAATTTCAGGTTTTTCCCACTGAATGATGCTCCCGCGGCATAGAAATTTCTAACCTAGGACTGTAAGTGCCGGGGTTACGAAAATGGCGCCCTTTACGTCGCATGCGATTGATGCGCAACGTTTGGTAGGAAGATGAAAGTAAACTCAACATTCTAAACCAGAGAGAAACTACAGGCGTTCTTTGAGACCCCTTTACGCCTTTGAGATACGTTCTAGACCTTTTTGCTCTCTGTCCAAAGGATACAATGCCATTGTTTATGGATTATAGATTAAAAAAGGCATAAGACATTGTTGAAGAACAATTAACACCCAGTTTCCTTGGATAATTCGACCATGGCAGTAAAATTGTTCTAACAACAGCATTGTTGAGTGTGAGGGTGCAATGGAGGTGCTCGTTAATACCTACAAAGTTACGATACACTAAGGGTACTCCTCTAATATATAAACATCGTCGACATCTCAAATTAAGAAGCACACATCGTCGACATCTCAAATTAAGAAGCACATATCTATCATCATCGTCACACTCGCACATACACACACAAGCATCAAATCTACCTAGGTATTAAAACCAAACAATTATCAACATTTACTATCTCGTATCAAGCACAAACCAGGTAACCTATTTAAAATGCACTGCAACAACAAGACTTCTTCTCTCGTGGACTTCCACGTGCACAATGGTGAGAAATCCGCGATCCGGGACCATCGCGAGAACAATTATACTTGTGGCTGCAATTCCTGCGCCTGTACGGAGAAAGTCTCCTCTTATGGTATGTTGTGCAGCTACTGCTCTACCAACCACAAGAACTAGTTAGATAGGTAGGTGATGTCAGACATTAGCCTACCTAACTTGCTGAACATTGCGCCTAGAAAGAAGTAGTTAAACATGCATGCCCATTCAATTAAGAAGGAGAAAAGCTCTAAGAGCTGTTTTGTAGCAAGATAATATACATACCCTTGATAGTTTTTATCACACTTTCCTACAAGGCGCGCTCCATCTTACCCATAGTTTAGTTTCCAACATTTGTATTATTATTTAATATAACCACGTTACTCTTATAAATCCCATGCATCATTTCAGTGATATACCTAGGTAGTTTCTATAAACGAAGGCGTAAAAAAAAAACTGAAAAAAATAATAAGACTCAACACCATTTGGTAAGGAATAGCTGTCTATGAGAAATGCGTTTTCCCCTTTATACTCCCATGTATTATCCCCCGATCAAACATTCGCGCAGGGTTTCGTGATATGTTATTTGGTGCCATTTCGAAGAACTCATTGGATAATAGGGGAATAATTGCATGCGTAGGTGGCGGTCACACCGCATCTCTGTACTGTAACACCCAATGTTCTCGGATGGAGTGCCTTCCGGGTAGTGAGCCGACTCCTTTTCTTCGCGTCGACAGCATAGGCTCCTCATAATGGATTATCGTGGCATTGATTTTCTATGACTTTCCGTCTTTTTAATATTCTGTTATTAGGTATTATCTTCCTTTTTTACAGACATCTTTCAGAGAATATAATAGATACCTACATAATGCATTATTAAATCCCTCAAGCAAGTGATAAGTCCTAGGTTAGGTTACACGATCATAACTACTCCAACGCTTAACTATGTTGCTAGTATGCATGACATGCGGACGAGGCGAGTAACCTAGATAAATATCAAGGTAGCTTTTCACCGGTCAAGTAATGTACATAAGAACACTGCTAATAATATTGATACGTCACATACATGCATTGAACTTCCTAGTTACAGAAGCATAAATCAACTTGACACAGTCAAATCTAAGAAAGGTAACCGTTATGACCTAGTTTTGGAACAGACCCCCTTTTGGAACACTTTTACACCAAAACACGTACTTTTTGTATGAGCATAACTTGACCAACATTGAAGTTATCTCCTTAAAACCAGCTTTTACACATGTCTAACTGACTTGAACACCTATTTACAAGGTTTTTAAAAATTAAAAGAATTTACTCATTGTGCAATTGAGATGCTTACAGTGAGGTTCGAAAGATACATTGCCCCACATACAAATTTAGGTACGAAAACGAGTATTTCGAGAAATTTACAAAAACCACCATATCGCGACAACAAGCCTTGAGATTTTTAATTTATAAGCTCGAGTGAGTTCAATGAAGGTGCCTATATGTTAAGAATAAAACATGACTTATAATTGTTTAAATTGATTATATATTAAAAGATTATAAATATAACCATTTTAAGATTAATATGGTTAAATTATAAATTGTAATTATATAACGAGTTTAATTCGTTACGCCTTACAATTTATTTTTAATATATAAACAACTTTATGAATCCTTTTCAAAGAAAGAAACTCAACATCTTAAGGCTTGTTGTTGCGATATGGTGGTTTTTGTAAATTTCTCGAAATACTCGTTTTCGTACTTAAATTTGTATGTGGGGCAATGTATCTTTCGAACCTCACTGTAAGCATCTTAATTGCAACACCAAAAAGCTTCTTAAATTTCTATAAACCTTATAACAAGGTGTAGCAGTTAATCTTCTACGCATGGAAATTGGTTTTAGTTCTATAGCTCTATTATTGGCCGAGTTATGCTAGTATTAAAAGGTGGTGTTTTGGTGTAAAAAGCGTTCCAAAAGGGGGTCTGTTCCAAAAGGGGGTCAACACGGTTAGTGAGTTGCTAACGAGTAGGTATGAATACTTCTGTATCAACTGTCCAAATGTTTCTCCTATTTAAAGATGGCTTCCTCTAAGCCGCGTAGTCTTGTTTCTGCATTGAGCATTCCTCATCTTTCATTAATACTGCCTATTTTGAGCGATTTCAAATACGCAGAGTCCTAAACAATATGTCTACTTCTAAGGCGCGTTTCTTCGGGTGTATCGAGGACAAGGACATCAATTTCTTCCCCAGCCTTCCCCCATACTCCGACCCTACGACGGGCGTCGTGTCAGTCCTCCCACGGCCATGGATTCCCTACGCACAACTCATGCGTCTCGACCGGCCTGCCGGTTTCTATGCCTTCTACTTCCCCTATCTCATCGGCCTGGCTTACGCCGCCTGCGTTGCGCCCGAACCCCCGGAGCCACTCACCTTATTAAAACTAGCCGCCATACTTCTCCCTTTCAACATCCTGCTCCGCGGCGCCGCATGCACATGGAACGACACAGTAGACCAGCATTTCGACCGGCGCGTAGCACGGACCCGGCACCGGCCCCTGGCCCGCGGCGCCGTATCCACCACGCAGGCGAACCTCTTCACACTAGCGCAGATCCTAGCCCTGTATCTCTTCCACGGACTGGACCTCCTCCCGCCATGCACAACCTCGTACACGGCCATCGCCGTAGGCCTCTTCGGCATCTACGCCCTCATGAAACGCGTCATGCACTACCCGCAAGTCGTGCTTGGCGTCGCCCTCGCATTCCCCGCCGCGGCCGCGCTCGGAACCGATCCGCTCTCCGGGCCGACGCTCGCGCTGTTCGGCGCGAACCTGCTGTGGACCGTGACGTACGACACGATCTACGCGCACCAGGACGTGGCGGACGACGCGAAGGCCGGCGTCAAGAGCATGGCGCTGCGGTTCAGGGACAGCACTAAGACACTCGCCGGTGTGCTTTCGGTCGCGCAGGTTGGCCTGCTGGCCCTGTGCGGGGTGTGGGCTGACTTCGGTCTCGTGTATTTCGTCAGCACGGTGTGTGGCGTGGCGGCGGCGATGGCTTACTATATTTATGACGTGGATCTGATGCGCCCCGAAAGCTGCGGTGTGTGGTTTCACAGGCAGTTCTGGGTTGTTGGGGCGGCTTTTGTGGCGGGGTTTGTTGGCGAGTATCTCTTGCGGTTGGGGTATCCGTGAAACAAAACTTGTAAGTTAATGAAGATCATTTCCGAGAGGTTATTTCATGAACTTATAGATATATCTAGGTAGGTGAATATCCTCATTAATCTTTGATGTAATGTGCATATTCTAGCCGGTCGTAGTCGGCATGTTCGGGTTGTTACAACGGTTTGAGAAGCATTGCAGTTGTTTTACTATCAAGATGTTAAAGATTCAATTGCATTAATTATTTATTAAAGACTCTCTTTAAGTTAGTAACTATGTCGAGGATTCGAACCTGAAGGTAATTGAATTGAAATTGATGCATTACTAATCCTTAGTTACCTACCTAATCCGATGTCTTGGCATTATTTACCCCTATTACTAAGGGGTTAAGAAAAGGGGCTACTACTAGCTTAGTCACCTTGCCCGCTACTTCCATCCACCTCACCGCCACACCATCAGCTACTGTTAAGAATACCACTGGCAATATTAATAGTTTTTAACAATAAATTTAACTTCCGCAGTGAATCCATCAATTCAATCAATTCAATTTACGATGGGTTCTACCCAGAAGTATCACTTGTTTAGGGATTGGCTTAGATATATATTGAACCTGAGTTATCTGATGAGGTAGTTTAACTTTATTAATGTAGGGGTATTTGCATTGCATTGCATGACTTGGCTTGGCTAGAATCGAATAGTCTGAGGCTATTAAATTAGACCGACTTCGGTATATTGATTTGGAAGTACATACGTACCTAGGTATTTGACGCGATTAGGGTGTTGTTGATTTGTAATGTGTTTGGCAAACCTAAGGAGATTTGGTTAGCTTTGCCTGATACGATAGGATTCGATTTATCTGGTCGTGAATTTATGAATGTTGTACGTGTATGTGTTGTTCACGCGAAAGAGAAACCAGAAAAAAGACTTGGGAAGTTTTTCATAAGTGTTGTAACTGAAGGTTGCTGTAAAACGAAAAACTCACTGTTAGTAATTAATAAAACTACAGTGGTGCTTTGTAGGTATTGTTCTGGGTGTTGTTATAAGTGTAAGGAGTGTGCAGGTAGTCGGGATCCATCTAAGTTAGTTGTAATGTGGCTAAAATATTTAGGTATTAAAGGGGCAAAATGCTAGCATCTTCGGCAGTGGGCTTAGCCTTTGTGGATCCCCGATCTAGGGTTTCCGCAGCAACGCTTGGACCACCTGCGGTGGCAAGCGTTGGCTGCTGAGATAACCTCAGATCGCACGTAAATCTTAGCTAGTTTAGAAACCTAAGATTAATCAACAATTTGACAACGAGTTATCCTTACCAAGTACACTGAATAGCGTCTACATACGTAGACGATATTCCGTATCATTAGGAGGCTCGGAAGCACACCTTTATGACAAATTCTTAATTCTATTATGTACTACAGCGCCTTTTGCTGTAATAAAACCGTTGAAGGAGTCCCCCCTTTCTTGCTGCGGGGACCAATAAGATCTACCCCTTTATTCAATATACGTTATCTCTGCGCGCCACATACGACCATACATCGATCTTCGCCTTGTTCGATTGGAATCTTATCATCGGTGTAGTTAAGACATTGATTGGTTTTTATATTATCAATACGACTCACATTCTGCCACTTGACCCTTCTGACGATCGTTTACCTGACATGATTGGAACTCAAGCATTCTCCACGGAGTTGTGAAAGACCTCACGTAACACTTCCCGCGGGCCGAGACTGTCAAAATTCCATTGGTATCGCCTCCTAGGATGTTGCGCCTATTGGCAAGAAATATGAAAAGGAAAAAGATGACATGATAAGCTAACTACTAGCAGTGCGACCGAGTTATATGTGGTGGCAACGGCGGTGACAATTGCCCCGCAACATAGGATTACTTCTATTATCTAGTTATCTGTTCTACTTTTCGACAGAATTAGTTCCTACCTACTTACCCCCTTTCCTTCTTACTATCCCAGCATGTTTACTCTATGATGTACTCGTCAGCTTAAACAATGGCCGACCCCGTTAGCATCGCCGGAACTACTTCAGGAATAGTTTCGCTATGTCTTCAAGTATATGGTAGCCTGAGCAGTTATCTAAATGATTTCAAAGACCGCGACCCATACGTCAATCGAATTACAACATATCTCGACCGCCTGCGAGATTCGGTTAGAATAATCGAATCAGTTATTCCAGCCTTCCAAAATGAATATTCCAACCAAAGCCAGACAGTTGTACTTTGTTTACGGGATTGCGAAGCCGAACTTAGGATCCTGGACACCGAGGTTCAAAAATACCGCCCAGCATGTATTACTGACTTGAAAGGAAAGCTTAAGGAAACCAAGAAAAGGTTTCAGTTCCCTTTCGGTCGCCCTGAGTTAGAGAAGCTTGCTTTTCACCTTGATCGGATAAATAGCCTTCTCTCAGTAGCCATTCAGGGGCTAGACTTGTACGTCGCCTCTTATTAACTCACTGAACGATTTAATTACCTATACAATTGTAACTAATACAAAAATAAGGCATGTTCAATCTACAAATAGAGACAAGCTAATGGAGCTTGGAATTTCGAATCGAGCTGCTGTGACTGAGCTGGCGACTGTTCACACCAAAATCGACGAAATCCATTCTAAGGGGGATATTCATGAGGTGGATTTAAAAGGAAACCAAGCCGCCATTTCGGCGATTTCACAGAAGCTGTCGCTCGTTGACGCTGAAATTCGTTCATCAGCTCCTCAGATGAGCCAAATACAGACCGACGCCTCCTATAGTGTGACTCTCCTACACAAGTTAACCGCAAGCTACCAGCAGAGTAACTCGAAATCAGGAGAAATTATAGAGCTACTAAAAGCTATCAGCCAAGCTAATCAGACATCACCTGGGGAAAGGTTCTTTCATATGTTAATGTCAAAGCCGGATTTTCTCAGAAGTTGTCAAGATGAGCTTGCAACTATTTGTCCCGAACCAGCCAGAAGTACATCGGAACCAGGTTATCCCGGTATCATAAAAAGACAGGGACGTGTACTAAGTAGCTGTGAGTGTCGTCACCGCCGTCAAATAACTCGGCAATTCTCCAGATGGCTCTTTTTGACACGTTTTGACGAGTCAATTACCGATCTCCACCACGAGCCCGGATGTCCCAAGTATGGAAATGCCCAGACAAGACAACGGCAGGCTTCTGGAATCATTTATACAGGTCTACGCAGAATACTCAAGATAGCAGTTGAGGCTAGTGTCGTGTGGAATACTGGTGCTGGTGGGACCAGCTTCGCCCCAACGTTTCGATATTACGCAATGGTAGATGGATCCCAATCTCCAGCTTTTCTTATTGTTTCTACGATGGTCAATGCAGTTGTAGATGTCAATATATGTCGACCACATCCAGACAAAGAAATTGCTTACGAACAACTTATTCATATCGGAGTATCAAAGCTACGACGCATCTTTGCGAGCGGATCTTCATCGGTAACAGATGTCAACGAGCGTGGATTGACGCTAATTGAAGAGTTTTCTTTTCACGTAAGTCCGCAACAATAGCATCTGTTTACCTACCTCCTAGGAAAGAAGCAGTTATTAACGTTGACTAGACTTTTGTAGCACATGTTCTAGAAGAACGATATTATTGGTCATGGACTCCTTTTCATGCCATACTACTAGAGTTGCTAGGTTTAGATGTACCTTGCATAAGCGAAACATCTGTTAACTCTCAGTAAGATATCACCTTCCGATGCCAGAAATTAGATGCCTAATTTATTAGTTCAACTTTTTATAGTTGTAATAATATGTCGTGCCGTAGTCGCGACGTAGAGTACATCAAAAAAAGGATAGCACCATTACTGGTCCAGAATCAACCGACAGATTACCTTCGCGAAAAAGGTTGGGATTTCTTAAGCTACGAAGATTGTCGAAACTACCTCTTCGAGATAGAAGGTGTTGCTGAAGGTAAGCATATTGAACCAACTCTTCCAGACAGTACCCAATCCTGACGATCTCTGGTAGCATTCGGTCTTGATACTCCTCTCTTCACAGCTCTACTTCAAAAGGATGAAATTCTTTTGAAAAGTGTACTCCCGACATTATCAATGTCGCCTAACCTGCTTATTTGCAACGGTCTCCCAGCATTGCATGTCGCAATCTTCTGGCCAAAAGGATTAGGAATGCTCCTCGATTCCCAACTAGACATCGATTTGAACATTGAATGCAATGGTTTGACACCATTAGAATTGGCCATGTTGACAAGTAAGCAGATTTGTCGAGAAGGCGGCGAAAGATTATGCAAAGACTGTCCCTGTGCCGAATCAACAAAAGTTTTGTTGGATTTTAGATGTCGACTTACCGAGTCTCACCTTCAGTCAATTGACGAGTATTCAACAGCAGTCAATTACAATTTACTCGGGCATGTTAAAGTTTGGCGAGAGAGGTTGATGAATCTAGCGAAAAGAGAACTTCGCATGGATGAAAAGCGTCATATTGGTCTTTGCGATTTATTCGTTTTAGACCAAACAGCTCCCGAAGTAATTCGAACACTCGAGACCAGGGGGATCTTCTCATATAGGGTATTTCAGTTGGACCAAGGCGATTATCGTCTTTCCCCGCCATCAGACATTCCTAGCTCAAGCTCCATCTACCATCGAATAAGAAGCACCCACACAGCCGAGATTGCCTGGGAAGTAGGATTCAGAGATATAGATCTAAAGCATGGAGGTATATCGCCGGTTATGTATCCAGGAGTACGTTTGGACTGCTGTGAATGGTATCTTGCCCATGGTGCAAATGCCATGAATTTGGTGCCCTTTCAATGTTGTCAACTGCATTCCAGAGACAATATGAATATTTTCGATCCAGCTAACTCTATGCAACAATCACATACAGTCGCTCATCACTTAATGAAAAGAGCTGGAGAGGAATGGGCTAGAAAGTCCTATCTTCCAGATAAACCCCCCTGCTTTATGACCAGTCTCATTAGTAGGGTTGGTACCTCACAAATCGGCGATGGCTGTGAATGTGGCTGCTCTGATCCAGAAGAAGGTTGTTTCCCCTTGAAACTGTTTTTCGGCGGGATACTCTCTGGTTTGAAGAATATGGGATTGGATAGCCTATTCGCCATTGTGGGGGGTCTGGAGGAGATCATCGACCTAGTATCTCCGCCTATTGCAAACGCAATAATACGAGCACTCACGTTCGAAGTCTTAGATATAAGACACACATGTTGCGAGACAATACCCCAAATATGGGATTGTAGAGCGTATTGCAATAAGGATGTTAAATCCTACGGCGAAGACTTTTCTTACATCCGTGACGAGGATGCATCGCTCCTAGATGAGCTTGAAAGTCTTATGACAGAATTTACGGACGCATTTCAATCTCAAGAGCACCCCTTTTCAAACTTTCTAGAGGGTTATTGGAAAGAGCGTATGGACCAGATCAGGGAGGAGAAGAAAAATAGGCGCTTAACACCAGAGGAAAAAGAAGCTGCCGAAAAATTAGGGGTGAGACTTGTTGACGAGAATCCTGAGGATAGTAAGGTGGAAGAGAGTTCTATTTCCATGGTGATAGATCGCCGTCTTCGCGAATTGGATAGTATTCGTGAGGAACGTTTATGTTAGAAATAGGTAGAAGTAACACCGAGTTTGAAGCAAAGGAGGCATAAGACTCAAGGCCATAGGATTGTTCTGGAGCGTGTGATTCCTCTTCTTTTTCCGCTTTTAATTTACTTATAAATATCGAGGAAGTACCCCTGAATCGCCGTTTTCGGTAACTAGATCCTGACTAAGAGAAAAGAGAATAGCGTCAAAATAAATGGAGCATGTGCTAATATTACTGTATTAAACTGTGTGCTGATCTATCCCCTCATTATCTAATCGGCATCCATCGCCAGTTATAACGTGTGTAAATTACCCAGGTAAGTAGCCAAGGGGATATTCTGGTGCACAATTAAAATCAACATTAATTCGCACATAGCCCATTTATTTTTCACGCCTTTCGCTTAATGATTTTCCCTTCTTTTCAACCACAGATCTCCCAATCTCTGTTCCATCTTGCCCCCCTGTTATAGAGCCGCATAGTAGCCTGAGCTTTCACGTCGCGACGACATGGTTGACGAAGAGTTGACGCGAGGGTTCAGGGGTAATGTTCCATATTTTTCGTGACTATTAATTAAACAAAGCCTAAAATATCTTCAAATAAGCTATCAAACAAGCGGATATACATCTTATATGCCTTGATTTGGTATATGCCCTGAGTATAATTAACCCTATGATATATATCATACTAGTTAAACGAACCGGCATTATATACAGACCTTAACAAACCATATTATCACTTTCACAAGCCTTAATATTACGTAATATATTGCCGCTTTGAATAATAGTACATACAAAAGGGAGAGGTACCGAAATGGTGATCAGTTATATCAATATGATGCCGGACTGCATAACCGACCCACCATCGGTTCCCTACCGAGCATAGCTACCCCTCTTTCTTTTCTGATATATTTAAAGATATTCCCGCTCTTCTGTGCTAAACGAAGTTCTTCTTCTCATCGATTTCCATTTCCCAAAAGAAAGCTTAAAATCCAGCTACATCGACAAGTCATCCTATTGGTATGGTCATAGAAGCACCTGCCATCATGGAGCTATCTCAGTATCAAGGTAACGTTTGTCAAACGCATGGCGGGTGCTCGATTCCCTCGATCCTGTTAAGATCACTCTTCAATTTCTATTGGGGTGATAGTCTAATAGGGTAGAGGCATCTGGGCTGAGATTACACCGTTCAAACTTGATCTGGATAATTCCAGCGAAAGGACATGCTGCTTCCCCTTCCCCTATTTTGCTTGAACAGCCGAATATTGACTATTGCAGTTTTGCTTGATCCACCATGTCTACCGACAAGATCACCTTCTTGACAAACTGGCAAGCATGGAGGCATTTGCGATAGATGAACGTTTACTAACGCTAGCAGGCATGCGACGCCGTATCACGCTCCTCTCTACCTAGCCCAAGCCAAGGGTTTCTTCAAGGACGAAGGCATTAAGGTGGCTCTCCTCGAGCCCAATGATCCTAGCGTACGCTTTTGGAATTTATTCTCATATAAATGCAATACTCACATGAAACAGGATGTTACCGAAATCATCGGCACCGGAAAGGTCGACCTTGGCTTCAAGGCCATGATCCACACTCTTGCCGTAAGTCACTATTCGATGACTATTCGCATCAATCTAGGCTAAGAAACGTCATTTAGGCGAAAGCCCGCAACTTCCCGGTCCTCTCCATCGGCTCGTTGCTCGATGAGCCTTTCACGGGTGTCGTATACCTCAAAGACAGCGGAATCACCCCCGACTTCACGACTCTCAAGGGGAAGCGCATTGGCTATGTTGGAGAATTTGGAAAGGCATGTTGCTCGCAATATCTTTTTGAGGTGCTCCGCTAACTTCTCGTAGATTCAAATCGACGAGCTTACCTCTCACTATGGCATGACCCCAGCCGACTACACCGCCGTGCGCTGCGGCATGAACGTCTCCAAGGCCATCATCAAGGGGGAGATCGACGCCGGTATCGGGCTTGAGAATGTACAAATGGTCGAACTCGAGGAGTGGCTAGCCTCCCAGGGCCGTGCCAAGAGCGATGTACAGATGCTGCGCATCGACGAGCTGGCGGAGCTGGGCTGCTGCTGCTTCTGCACCATCCTGTACATCGGCAACGAGAAGTTCCTAGCCGAGAACCCGGACAAGGTGCGCGCGTTTATGCGCGCCGTCAAGCGCGCTACTGACTTTGTGCTCGCGGAGCCGGCCAGGGCGTTCGCCGAGTACATCGAGTTCAAGCCGGTTATGGGCACGGATCTCAACCGCAAGATCTTCGAACGCTCGTTCGCGTACTTCTCCAAGGACCTGAAGAACGTCTACCGTGACTGGGAGAAGGTGACCAGATACGGCAAGCGTCTTGGTGTTCTGGACCAGAGCTTCCAGCCTAACTACACCAACTCGTTCTTGTCATGGACTCTCGACGGCGAGTCCTCAGACCCCACCGGAGATCAGAAGCGTATGGCGGCGCTGCAGAAAGACGTTGCCAGTAGCGGCGGTTTCCACCGTCTTGATGTTGACAATGCCAATGAGGCTGCTATTCAGGCTTAGGGGAATGATGGTTCTCGAGAGTACCGTGTTTATGAAACGAAATTGTTGTCTGCAGGAACTCGCTCTTTACTGAAGAAGCCTTTGGACGCTCCTTATATACTGCAAATAGTATAGCTACTCTAACACACAGTAACACAAATTGGAGGCTTAAACCAAATTTGGCTTATAATACTATTCATCGATATGATAAGCCCAAGTATCAGTCTTATTACAAATATGAAAAGATCCCAAACCGACTATAGATATTTCTATGATGTCTATTTGCCATCTGACACTCCTACTTATGAAGGTCTATAGACATGATACAACACTGGATATTATTTCTGTCCCCAAGTTACGATGTATCTAGTGTAACCTCCTTTCTCCTTGAGGTCTTTATACAGGCGGGACTCCAAGTCATCCCACTCGCTTTTCCAAGTATCGTGGGGCATTTCTGCGAGCTCGTTAGTAAGTAGAATACCCCTTTATACATAAAGGCTTGGAAGATGACTTACTCTTCAACACAGAAAGGAAGTTTGGAACACCTGCCACGGCAGTCCTAAGGCTCCTCTCTCGAATATAGGGGTCTGCTACGGCAGCGCCATAGCCGACAAT
Source organism: Annulohypoxylon bovei var. microspora (assembly GCA_022836615.1). Classification (NCBI taxonomy): domain Eukaryota; kingdom Fungi; phylum Ascomycota; class Sordariomycetes; order Xylariales; family Hypoxylaceae; genus Annulohypoxylon; species Annulohypoxylon bovei. The sequence goes on from MU405347.1 coordinate 34,011, forward strand.
GACTTCTTTCTTCTGGACATTCTTTAAGCCCGCAGCTTCCATTTCTTTAGGAAGAGTAGACCACAGATTCGACTTCTTGTAGTTGGTGCCCGCGTACAGGTTCGCGTACAGCGTGTCGAGCATGTCAATGTATTGGTTCTGCGAAGCTGGGTTTTGAGGGAGCGGCGCAGTAGCCACTTCGACCATTTGTAGCCACCCTCCCTCCTTGAGCAAATCCGCAAGGTTCTGTACCACATAGGCTGGAGTCCTCTCAGGTCCCGCAGCAGCCATTACAAGACGTTGGTGGACGAGATCAAATGATCCGTTCCATGCTTCCGGAAAAGGCTCCTTAATAGACTGATCAAGAAAATGCGTTCCTTCAGGGGGCGGGTTCGGATACAACGACTCAACGACGTCGGTTCCCACATACTCGTGTTTCGCCGGCGAATTTACTATTAAATCCTTGATCCATCGACCTGTGTCGTGTGTTCAGACAGTTAGAAATCGGAATGGAATAAGACCTCATTGATGAAAAGCAGGTACTCACCATTTGCGCATGCGGAGTCTAGGATACGCAATCCTGGCTTCGTCAAATCGATGGGAGCATACAATGCCCTACCACCCATCGCGTAGATCACTGTTTCGTGCTGGTCCTCCAACCGTACCTGCTCTGAGACGTTGTCATCATCAGCTTTGGTCTTGTCCATGAAGACCTCCATCGTAGCCGACGGCGTCACTGATGTTGTTGTTGTAGACATCTTGGCCGTTCAATATCCCAATTAGATTAATGATAGCTAGATCCTATTCGTACAATGAGGGTTTAGCATGAACTCCAATATCATCTCAGGTAGCAGTGCCACTGTCGCCTGAGATGATTTTATAAGCACTGGTCATGATATCTCTGGCCTAGGTAGGTAGGTAGGGATCCCATATCAACTGTCAAGATGACCATGTCTACATCAACTACGAGTGGAATTCGGGATATCTGCCCGGAATACTCAATTTGACCGAACCTGCGTTCCTGTAACTTGTTATCATTCCTCTTCATAATCAAACCGCTAACCATAATACATACCTTCGCAGCATAAAATTGGTATATTTACGTATATACCCCCTGTATTCATGTTCCTGAATCCTGAAAGCACGTGGATCATGTGTCGCTTGGGAGTGACTCCAGCTTTCGGAGTTACACGCGGCCGGAAGGAAGCGGCTCGGCGTTAAGCTCAGCTTCTTTTTGTAAACGAAGAACACTGGTTGTTTACAGAAGTTCTTTGCATAAATATTTGATGAATGTGAGGTTATTCATACTTTATTTTACGTAAAAACATATTGTAAATTCAATGGCGATCCGCATAGATTCTCCCGTCCACACTCACTCACATAACTCCGGGAAATTATTTTGCGGATTATACATTCCGTCGTATTCCCAGATATCGAATGTTGGATATAACCTTGGAATCGTGTTACCATTCCTATCTCAGCATTGCGTACACGAGTCCAGCTTCTACGTAAGGGAGGCTCTGGGATCCCTACCTCAAGTTACAGGACAAACATTTAGAAGCTCGTAGGATTTTACGAATACGGAGAGAAGACTTTGATTGATTTTGTATGCAGCTTTTATGGAGCAACACGTAAAAGAACACAGGCAGGGTTGAGATGGAAGAACTTTTTTAAAAAGCTAGCTTAAAATACATACCTAGGTAGCAAAAGAACCATCTGGTCAACCAATCTTTTCCTTTGCATCATAAATTTAATAACATCCCGGCCTTCTTGCTTTGAGTCCGAAACGCGAAATAAGTAAATGTGCGCAAAACGAAATGGTAAACAAAAAATTAACGAGTGGGGAGGATCAGCTAAATTCATAGCACAATAAATAATAACTCGATAAACCACCTTATCACAAGTTAATATGTGGTAATATACGTTTCATAATTCCTTGAACATACAAAGATAAAGTCTATAATGTTATCTTCGTAAATTAATTCTACACCATTAGTATAAAAGGTATACGAGTCAGGGTTAGGGTTGGGGTTGGGGTAACCCCTATTTACCTTTCAACTATTACTTGAACACGGCTTTCAAGGCCGAGAACTGAAATAACGTGTAATATGACAGAGTTATACTTCGGAGTAAATAATTCATTCAACGGACTTACAGAAGTAAGATGTTTGAAGAGATATATATTTTGTCAAGAAATTACAGGCTTAAGCGAGCTTGCAAGCTGCCATTAGTTCGCACTTCTGAGGTCGACTTGATTTGACCGCCTTTATTGGGATTATAATGAGATGATTGATAAAGGGGCACTCTATTATACCCTTCAGCGAGATAGATAAGTCAGTAACCCTGGACAAATAACATCAATTACTTGAATTCGTCAATGTGCGCAAGAATTATCTTACGCTAGTATTGAATAGGAGTATTTCTCGGACTCTTAACTTAGTAAATACTATTATCGCAAACAGGGCCAGAAACAAGTATCAACTTAAAAGGGTACATTCGATCTTGTCTACCTATACCTAATGATTGGCTATCCATCCTGTTGCTATGCTACAACCCATCCGACACTAGTCACCAGACCAACAAGACAAATGAAAACCCATCACCTAAACAAGTCATACACACGTTGCCTGATCCCTTTCATACCAAATATACGCTAAAAGCTTAGTATTGGTACTTCATGCGGAACTCGATATGCTCCTGGATAGTCCCAGTCTTATACTTGCCGGAAGGCAAACTCGCACACTTCCCAGTGGGCTGGGGACCCGCAATGCCGTCGTGGCGAGGCGTGATAAAATACGGCATCGAGTACCTCTTAGGCGTGACCTCAGACCCGTCCTTGGCGCGGGGGATGATAACCCTGTGCTTCGAGGCGGGCAGGTATCCGTTGGTCCAGATCTCGCCGAAGTCGCCGATGGTCAGGTACAGGCGGTCCTCGATCTCGGTCGTGGCCTGGAGGAACGTGCCGGGGTTGAGCCTATCCTCGATCTCGAGACCCTGGTTCTTGTCCTGCATGAGCAGGGTGTACGTTGTGAAATCCGTGTGCGTGGGACACCACGTGAGCGACGAGCGGTCGATCGTAGACTCGTGGGCTGAGGGGTAGTGCATGAGTCTCAGGCCGTTCTGGTGCCCGGTGTGGACCTTGAGGATGTACTTCTTAGCCTCTTCGTCGATCTCGAGACCTTCGAGCATAGCCTCCAGAACGACTTTGCTCAGGTCTTCCATCTGCCAGTAGTACCCCTGAGCCCAGGTGCGGAAGCCAGGAAGAGCATGATCGTCGATCCAAAGGTTGTAGTGAACTAGTTCGCCGTCGCTTCCGATGTCATAATGTTCCTACACGCATTGTTAGCACGTGGCCAAGACGTGGGACGTTCTGATGTTACCTTGAAATCGAGGGGCTTCCTAAATTCAGCTGCTAATTCTCCGGACATATTCTCAAGCTCCTCTTCGGTGTAGATCAAGCATTTCTCTCGGCCGATCCCAGAGTAACCACGGTGTGGAACTATGCCATTGGGGTGGTTCGCCTTGGCCTTCTCCTCGTAGGGCAGATCGAAGAACTTTCGAGACCAGTCGAAAGCCTCTCTTAGCCTTTTGATCGGGATGCCATGGCCAACTATGCCGCAGGCGCCTTGAATATGAATAGCTGCCACAAGTTTATCTACCGTAACCTTGCGAGCAACTGGATCGCTATCATTAATTAAGGGAGAGATGTCGATAGTTTCGATGCCGCTTGGGGGAGGTAGAGAGCCCATTTTGACTGATTTAGTGTTTATTTGCTTGTGTGCTACCTGTGAATATGAGACCGGTTGGACTGATCCAGCCTGATATAAATCCGTGTCGTCCTCCAATATCGCGTCTACTATAGCCCGAGACTTGATATCGGAACATTTATTCTCACTCATATCCGGGCCGGTACCGAATCCATCGGACTGGATTCTTACGGTTATAACACCCCGTAAGGTAGGGCAAAGGATTAAACGATCCTATCTAGGGTAGCAATAAATTGAGCCTCGTTCAGGGATAGGAGCTTTTCTCCGCTATGGCACTCCACTACAAAACACGTCATCCTTGTTAAGACAGAACTAAATTCGTTGCGTAATAAATTTCGAATAGTATGCGTACTTCGTAGTTTCATTGGAATTTCTTAAACTGCTCAACTTGTAGTTATGCTGTGCGTAATGGAATAAGGGGTAGGAAGTTCTACACCTCCTAAACAATAATCTTATGTCGCCCTATTTGTCAAAGTCTTGTGACTATTCCTAATGAAAATACGGACTACATGCTCTCTTAGTCGTAGAGCATTTGGTAAATGTGACTAGTAATATCCCATAGAGAATCAAGCGACAATGACTTGCTAATACGAACAAGTCATCGACGGAAAAACCCAGCCCGTGTCAATAGAAGATTTCTCCATAGAATCCGTCTAGAATCGAACGATCGAGCTGGAAGGAATAATTTATGGTCAATAGTGTAGACGAAAACGAAGTTCCGCCACGGATCCACGGACATATCGGGCGCGAATTCGCCATCTGCTGACGAGTACGGTGTCATTGAGGCCGAGATGGATTAAACCATCACTATATCCATATCTCCTAGAGCTCGAACCACCTGATATGGGATGCCCTTGTAGCGACTGGTCTTCCAATACCTCAAAAGTACAACCTTGACGAGATCACTATTCACGTGATGCAAACGTCACCTGAAGGTATGGGCAACCCATCAGGCCCGATAGCTGAGTCAGCGAAGGGGGACGACCTATGCAAGATATGGACTTGGAATGCAACTGTGCCCGAGGGGGTAGAGGCTTGCGTCCATGATCTTGTGATAGAGCGTATGGTGCCAGAAGCGGCTGCCGTATGTGCTTGGGATGGCGAGCTAACATACGCCGAGCTAGATGCATTATCGACACGGCTAGCATCTCATCTCATCTCACTCGGTGTCGGGCCGGAGGTCATAGTGCCACTATGCTTCCAAAAATCGATGTGGATGCCGGTAGCGATGTTAGGGGTGATGAAGGCCGGCGGCGCGGGGTGTGCGATAGACATCACGCAACCGAGAGCACGATTGCAGGCAATCATGCAACAGATAAAGCCTCTTATCGTGTTGTCGTCGACGGCAAACATAAACCTAGCTAAAGGACTCCTCGGTGATATTCTCGTTCTAGCCGTTGACGGGAATAGTCTGGAGCAGCTGCCATCGATACCGTCGAATATTCCGTCAATACCATCCACACATGTGGGACCTTCGAACACCTTATACCTCGTATTCACATCCGGGAGCTCAGGCACCCCGAAAGGTGTGATGATTTCACATCGCAACTTTAGTAGCGCCTTGGTTCATCAAACACAACAATTGGATTTCAAGAGAAGCTCGAGAGTATTGGACATGGCGTCCTACGCCTTCGACGCGGCATGGTACAATGCATTGCACACACTCTATGCCGGGGGGTGTCTTTGTATACCTTCGGAGGACGAAAGGCGGAACGACTTGACTGGATGTATTCGTCGACTCAAACCGAACTTCATGAACCTAACACCAAAGCTATGTGAAGTCCTAGACACAGCCTCACTTCAAGGCTTAGATATGATCGAGCTTGCCGGAGAGCAAGCAGATGCTAGACAAGTCTGCCGGATGAGGGAGACGACGTCAGTTCGCTTCGCGTATGGCCCAGCGGAGTGTTCAATTCTCTCGACAGTTTCTAAACAAGATGCATCCTGTTCTAATATCGGGTTCGGACTCGGTGTGCGGACATGGGTTGTGAACGCCGACGATCCCCACAAACTAGTACCCGTGGGCTGTGTTGGGGAGTTATGGATTGAAGGTCCATTGGTGGGACAAGGTTATCTGAATGATGAGGTCAAGACAACAACGGCCTTCGTCGAAAACCCTTCTTGGCTGCTAGAAGGAGGACCTGGGATGCCCGGTCGATCCGGCCGTCTATATCGAACTGGAGATCTTGTACGGTATAATCCAGATGACGGGTCATTATTATTTGCCGGCCGCAAGGACGCACAGGTGAAAATCCGTGGGCAAAGAGTAGAATTGGAAGAAATCCAGCAACAAATAATCCAGAGCTTCCCGGACAGCGTGGATACTCAAGTAGTGGCAGATGTGATCAAGCCCAACGGAAGCGACAGTGCAACACTAGTCGTATTCTTAAAGAATACACCAGGAATCAAATTAGAAGTGGCGTCTCTGGAAGAAAAGTTGGCCACAGTGCTACCTACATACATGATCCCGTCGGCCTATATCGCAGTTGACCAAATACCCATGGGCCAGACGGGCAAGACAGACCGTCGAAAGCTCCGAGAACTTGGGGCCACGTTCACCTTAGAGCATCTAGCCAAGGTAAACCTGGCGAGGGGAGAATGGAAGCAACCGGAAACCGCCACAGAAAAGCAGCTTCAAAAGCTATGGGCAGGTGTGCTTGGGATCGACGCCGACATCATCGGGGTAGCGGACAGCTTTTTGCGAATAGGGGGCGATTCCATCAAAGCCATGCGATTGGTAGCAGCGGCACGCGAAGTAAGTTCGAATCCTAAAACCCGTTTTTGGACTTGCAACTAATTTTTAAAACCCAAAGGATGGCCTATCATTGACTGTTGCTGATATTCTAAGACAGCCGCGACTAAGCGATCTAGCCTCCATAGCGAGCCAGGTACCATTAGCTGACGCGGTCGATGAACCCATAAACCCGTTCTCTTTATTGAAGATAGAAGAGGCGGAAGCGCGAAATCTGGCTGCCAACATTTGCGATGTGGACTCGTCGCAAGTTGAAGACGCATTCCCATGCACACCAATGCAAGAAGGTCTACTCGCATTGACAGCTAGGCGACCAAGCGACTACGTCGTAAGGATCGCACTAGAGCTACGGCCAACGATTGATGTTGATCGCTTCAAAGTTGCTTGGGAAGAAATTGTCTCGATATCACCGATCTTGCGGACGCGCATTGTAGATCTCGGACAGCATGGCCTAACACAGATAATAGTTGGCGGACCAACAAAGTGGTCTCTTGGAACAGACCTCGATACTTACACGAGAGAAGAAGCACAGCTCACTATGGGCCTTGGGACGCCCTTGACGCGGTTCGGGTTAGTCAACGAGGAAAGCAGTGGAAGGCGTTTCTTCGTATATGCGATACATCATGCTCTATGCGACGGCTGGTCGGTGGCGCTTCTACTCGAGATGGCAGACAAAACCTACCAAAGCAAATCAGTGGAGCCGTCGCCGCCATTCCAAAAGTTCATTAGACATATCCGTAGCATCGACGAGGACCGTGCGGCAATCGCTTGGCAAGAACAACTAGAGGGAATAGGAGCACAGCCTTTTCCGCAGCTTCCATCCGCCGCTTACCAACCGAAAGCAGACATCGAGGTCTCGCATAGAATCGCCGGGTTACATTGGCCGAGAACAGATATCACGCCGTCTACACTAATTCGGGCGGCATGGTCGATCGTAACTGGGAAGTATACTGGCTCAAGCGATGTTATTTTCGGAGCAACGGTGTCGGGGAGGCAAGCGGCCGTACCTAAGATCGAGCAGATGACAGGGCCAACGATCGCTAGTGTACCAGTCCGAGTGATTCTAAATCCCGAAGAGAGCGTTGTCGAGTTACTAGGACGAATACAGGAGCAGTCCATAGAAACAGTAGCCTTTGAGCAGATGGGACTGCAATGGATACGACGGCTAAGCGACGATGCAGAGCGGGCGTGCCAATTCCAAACTTTACTCGTTACCCAACCTGCGAGCCAGAAGACGGAACAGAGCACTCTTTTCGAAGAAGCTGACAACAGTTGGAAGCTCGGCGTGTTCAACCCATATGCCATACTACTAGAGTGTCGATTAGAAGATGAAGGAGCTTGTCTTCGTATAAGTTTCGACTCGAATGTGATAGATGAGAAGCAGGTGACGAGAATAATGCAGCAGCTCGAACATACACTACGCCAACTTTCCTCGCCTAGGAACGCCGCAATGAAGTTGGCATCAATAGAGGTGGCAAGCGAGCACGACTTGCGTGATATCTGGGGCTGGAATTCCACGGTCCCGGAGGCAGTTCAAGGATGTGTGCACGACTTAATCGCTGAGACGATGCTGAGACAGCCGACGGCGTCAGCAGTATGCGCATGGGATGGAGAGTTAACATATGGGGAGCTCGATACTCTGTCGAAAAAACTGGCATCTCGCCTCCGCAACCTAGGCGTTGGTAAGTCAAATTAATGAGCATTGTCAAATGACCAAAATAATAGTTACTAACATACCCCATCACATGTAGGCCCGGAAGTGATCGTCCCCTTGTCTTTTGAGAAATCGATGTGGGTATCTGTTGCGATGTTAGGAGTATTAAGAGCCGGCGGCGCATTCGCCATGCTTCCTCCTTCGTTGCCAAGCAGCAGACTCGGACTTCTCTTAAAAGCTATCAGCCCGAAAGTTGTTGTCACATCTTCACAACACACTAGCCTTTTCCCAGGAATTCTAACGATATCCCCTCGAGAAGTTGCAAACGAAGAAGACAATAACGCATACATCATACCGTGTGATATTCGGCCATCCAATACTGCTGCTGTGCTTTTTACTTCCGGCACAACGGGCGTACCAAAAGGCATCCTATTAGATCACCGCTGCCTGTCTACCACGGCACAATACCTAGGTAGAGACTTTAAGGCCGGCGCTTCAACTCGAGTATTCCAGTTCGCATCATACTTATTTGACGTAAGCATACACGAGACATTCATGGCCCTATTGTATGGGAGTTGTCTGTGCGTCCCCTCGGAGTCAGATAAAGAAAATAACACTGCAAACGCCTTAGTACAATTGCGAGCCAATTGGGCGTGCTTATCACCCTCCGTAGCAAGAGCCATTCCCACAGAGGATGTATATACGCTACAAACCCTCGTGTTCGCTGGAGAGGCTCTAAAGGAGACAGATGTCGCTCGATGGGCAGACAAAGTGGCAGTATTCAACTGGTACGGTCCAGCAGAGTTTTCGCTATGCACAAGTACTCCTGTGGTACTTCCGGCCTGGCGAAGCGGCTCAATCGGATATGGCTCTGCCAGCACCAGCTGGGTTGTGGACAAGGACGACCCAGAATGTCTAACGCCCGTAGGTGCTATTGGCGAATTGGCTGCTGAAGGTCCGGGTATGATGAAGGGTTATCTCAACGATCAAGAGAAGACAGCAGCAGTGATCATTGAAAATCCGTCGTGGCTCGTGCGTGGCCAACCTAATCATCCTGGCCGACGTGGTCGCCTATACCGTACTGGAGACTTAGTGCGATACAACGCGGATGGCTCGCTCGCCTATATTGGTCGCAAGGATGCGCAGGTGAAGATCCGGGGAATGCGAGTAGAATTAGGAGATGTCGAGCACCATGTGCTTCAGAATCTTAACCTATCTGGTTCAACGAACACCCAGGTCGTGGCGGAGGTGATTACACCACGCGGGAGTAGCAATCCTATGCTGGTAGCCTTCGTCAAGAGTAACAGGGAAGATAGGATACAAGAGACTAGACCGATTGAGAAATCCCTTTTGGTTGGGCTCGAAAAGCAGCTAGCCGAGATATTACCGCGTCATATGATCCCGTCGGCATACCTTGCGATAGGGAAGATACCAATAACGCCAAATGGCAAGGCAGATAGACAAAAGCTCCGCATGATCGGAGCCTCGCTCACAATACAGCAGCTCACTACATCCACCGCGATGGCGCGAGGGAACCGTCGGCGACAGTCCATGACACCGACGGAAAAACAACTGAAGAAACTATGGGCACCAATTCTCGGGATAGACATCGATATCGCGGTAGAAGACAGCTTCCTCCAGATAGGTGGTGACTCCATCGCAGCGATGCGGCTAGTAGCTGCCGCCCGGGAACATGGACTGTCTTTCACAGTCGCTGATGTTTTCAAAAAACCACGACTATGCGATCTCGCCACCGTTGCGGTAGCGATCGTACGTGATAAGGAGAAGGCAGCTAGGATTGCTGTTGAAGCATTTTCGCTGCTCGGCGACCAAGTAGACCTCAGAGCGTTCGTCCGTGAGGAAATATCTCCGCACATCCGTTCAGCTTTCACTACATCAATCTCTGATGCATTTCCTGTCACGCATTGGCAGGCCACTTGTATCAACCTCGCATTGAAGACTCCCCCTCAGCAGTGGCATCATTTTTGGGTTGATCTTCCTCCAGCAAATAATACGGCCATGGTAGATAGAAGCTGTGAGATCTTATGGAACAATCTAGATATTCTCAGAGTAGTCTTCATACGTTCTAGAGGTCAGTATCTTCAGGTCCTCCCAGAAGGACTCCGACCGACAATCCTTCACTATTCTACGGATGGGAGTATCGATGAACTTACCTCTAAGATCTGTGACGAGGATCTTCGACATCCCGGTACACTTGGAACTCCGTTTACGCACTTTCATGTGCTTTCTGGTCCTCGAGGTGCGCAGCGATTGATAATGAGGTCGTCGCATGCTCAATACGATGGCACGACCCTCATCCACATGATGCACTTCCTTGGAGCTTTTTATAGGAATGAGTCACTGCCCCGGTCACCGACTTTCTCGGCCTTCGTCCAACATGCATTCAACAATAAACGCCGTTCCCGGAAATATTGGAAGTCGTTTCTCCACGGTTCGGCACTTACCAAGCTTGAGCGGGAACCAATATGTAGTAGCTTCGTCAATACGTCCGGTCCTATAGTGGTAGAGAGAGTGGTTCGTATGCCGCGTGCGTTCAGCGGCTTCACTCCTGCAACCATTTTCACCTCCGCGTGCGCAGTGTTCCTTTCAAAGGCCACGAAGTCATCAGATGTGACCTTCGGTCGATTAGTCTCAGGGCGAGCCATGGTGCCTGTCCATCTGCGAAACACGGCAGGTCCCTGCGTCAACATCATCCCCGTAAGAACCCGCTTCGGATGCGAAGACCCCTTACAACACGCACTACAATCCGTCCACGAACAACATATCGAGAGTTTGCTCTTCGATACGATCGGGTTCGACGAGGTTACCAAGCATTGCACAGACTGGCCTCGCGATTCTCATTACTTCGGATGTGTAACTCACTACCAAGATCTCGGGGAGGCAGAAGAGGAGATTGGTGGAGCTCTTCGTCGATTGGAATGCTACGAAGGGAACAGAGCTGACACGAAAATGATGGAAAAGGATGTTGTCATGATCTTGGCGAAGCCGGTCGGAAGTCATCTAAGGTTGGAATTGGCGGCAAATGGCGGGTATTATACAAGGGAAAGAGTCCAAAAATGGGCAGATATACTCGCGAAAACGATCGAGGCATTTGACCAAGCCGTGGAGTGTTCGTGAAATTCATAGAATTTAAGAGGTGTAGAGAAGCGAAACACGAGCATGGGAAGTTGAGATTACTCATGATTCTTTTTGTCAAATATTCTGGATTATTGTAAATAAATTACCTAATATTCATATATCAGATTCTAGACACAATTATGCATTTATTAGTCATGGATTTTGGATCTTAGTCAGCATCACATTCACTTGCTTCTTAAACACTAAATTAGTGAAATATTATATATATTTCAAAATATCTTATTCATAATAGTATCATTGAAATATGCGTATCCTATTTCCTTCCCGTTACAACACATTACTCCTTCCTAGATCGTTCAGCCAGTCCAGACAGCGGGGCCGGGGACCTTGTACGAAGTGCCTTTGCCCTGGTAGATATCGACCTAGTGGCTGTTAGCTTTCGAACAAGTATAGGGGGTAACTCTTTACTAACCATGATACCAGGGTCGGACTGCGCGGCATACGCGGGAATGGAGGTAAGGGATTCAGCACCGGGAGTGGCAGTACCCGAGCCGGTCACCTTGATCTGCGCACACTCGGGATAGAACTGAGGTGTGTTGGCCTGGTGAAGTGCGAGCAGCTCGTGGCGGATGAGGTAGTTTCCAGGCTTGAGGCTCGTGGGGATTCGGCTCGACCACTTCAGGTCCTTGTAGATAAGGGCGGTTCCCCAGTTGTTGCTGTTCAACACATCACCCCACAGTCCCATCTCGTCGATCTTAAACCACTTCTTACTCTTGCCATCGCAAGCCGTAAATTCTCCGTCACAGGCATACATATACACGGTAACGGGTCCCTGCTGGTGAGTCCACTGCGACCAGATCGCCGTCACGTTCTCGCCAGCTGCGACTTCGGCCGAAAGGGGGGCCGAGGTGCCACCGTTGCAGGTCATCTTCGCGTCCGTTACGGTCATGATGGGGTTGTAGTCCGGCCATTGTCGCTGGATTATCTGGGCCCCGGCCACCGGAGAGAATCCCTGGTAGCCTGGGTATGTCTTGCCGCCAATCTCGTAACTGGTCACCGCGCCGTGGGCGGCGACCAGGGCAGGAGCGAGGAATAGGGGAAGCGAAAACAGCATCTTGACTTATACGGTAGAGCTGGATGATGCAGAGAATGGTTGATCGGGGGCCTTGGCGAACAGCGAGACCCGGTAGTATTTATGCTGATCCTGCTGAAGAGCAACCAGAATCGAGCTAGGCTGGGATAGGGGCGACGCAACATTATATCCCCATAGTCTAGATTCCAAGGTAAGGTATGTAGCCATCCCGGTGGGTAAGCGGCATTTGACAATGTTCGGTTGCAAGGGTCGCTACTATCATTAGGAATCATTAGAAGAGCGTTGACTCCGGGCTCGATATTGGCTTGAGCAAATAATATCCAGGCATATAACTCGAGTGGCGCGTTCGACCATTTCCGTGCGGCTATACAAGGACGGACTAAGGATCAAGGATCCGGCCAGGCGGACCGATGCCTGAACTCGGCGAAACAGCATTCGGCGATTGACCTGTGACCACAAGTTCCATAACATGTAGAAGGCTTTCGAAGCTTCTTCGGCCTAACCTCAGCTGTATCCTAGACGCTGTATATGAAATCCCTATCAGGTGGCGGTCTTGTAGGTAACCGATTGGAATACAAGGCGACACCTCTACAGGGCGAAGCCCAGTTTCCCCACGGATTTCAATATGTCGGCAGGCTTGGGTCCGGGGGATGTTACATTGCGGCTACAAATTGGGAAGCAACCCTGCGGTCTGTATGGTGGCCGGCGCAATTAGTGCAGAATGTGATCATAGCCCATATAATATTAATAGAACAGCTTCAGGCTATATAGGATAAATCCGAGATCCCGTGCCTCCCCTGCCGTTGCGAGTCAAGTTTGACGGGGAGCTTCGAAATACTTGGTCATAGAAAAATGAAGAATCTACATCTTGGTTCGGGTGAAAGGGGAACAGAGGCTTATACTTTCAGGTATGAAGAACTTGGCCCCTTTTTTAGGATTACGTAATCGTGTCGTCGTACAAAGCCCTTGCAACTCACCCCCTCCCCTCGGCTGAGGTTGATGGTAGTAACCGTGATCTAATAGATTTTCTGATAGATTCAGCTGAAGGACATCGCAGATTTTGTATTGCTGCATCTGGGGTATCTCTTATCCTCTAAATACATACATTGCTTGCGGCTCCAATTATCATGGATGTTAACAAGCAATTCTCATGAGCCCGTATATCTATCCCTAGTAGCGCTACGTGAAGTCGTAAACCATTAGGCTCTCCCGCCCCTTCGACTCTTTGAGGACGATGACCATCTCATCATCGAAGCCGACCCAATTTCGCCGATCGTCCCATCCGACAGCTGTGGCGTCGCCGGGGGCAGCGTTATCTACCTCATCCGTATCATCGGCCGTGGACTTAGCTATCGGGCGGACCTCAATGCTCTTGCCATGCGCCCTGCCTTCTAATTCCCACACCCTAATCTCTTCTCCTCGGCAGCTGACGCTAACCGCTTTACCGCGAGCCGTTATTTCGGCATCGCTTATGCCGGAAGTATGTCCCCATAACCGGATACCAGGTGATATCGAGAGGGAAGTCGCGTTAGATGTGCAGAGGAATAAGATTAATGTGTTGTCAGGCAGAGTCGCGAGAAGATAGGGGTGGGTGTAACACAAGTTTATAGGGCCATCTAATTCTTCCTCGTCTTGAGACAAAGGTGATAGTGATAGGTTGATGTGCCGAGCCGGGGACGTGGGTGGAGACGGCATGTGAGTGGGGCTTGACCGGACAGGGAGACTGTATGCCAGTCGGGTGGTTGTGATGTCCGGAGTAGATTTTGACCTCGAGGTAGAAGGGCGTAGATGTAGATCTTGGATACCTAAAGACCATCCCTGAAATGTCGAAAATGTATAGGCAATTGAAGCTACAATGCTTACTGCCGTCTTTCGAATGGATAATGCTAACGGTGCTCTCGAAGTATGCGACTTAAGCGATGTTAGAAGATATGGTGCTTGAAGAATCGCCTGTTCGGAGTTTTGTATCTTCGACTTTGAGTGTCTCGAGATATGTTGATCTTCTGTATCTTTTATTATTTCGTCCACGGAATCCGAGCTTGTCTCATTATTGGTGATATCGCTGTCTGATTCTAAGATTCCAGTGCGATTCGCTTTAGGTGGTCCGTCGAACGTATATAGGGATATAAGTACAGATTGGGTTGCCGTTAGGAGGTATGGATAGGAGAAAGCAACTCCGACTAGCTCTCCATTACTAGATTTCTCATGGCGATATCTCCGCAATATTCTCCTTTCTCGGATGTTCAGTTTCCAAACTCCAAAGCCACCATCAGAGAATCCAATTGCGATCTCCAAAATTTGCTCTTGAATCCCTTGATCGTCTATAGTAATGCAACTTGGTACAGCTTTGGAGTTAACTTGGCCTAGACTAATTTGCGCCAGGAGATGTTTTGTCTTTAAGTCCCAAGCTCGTAATCCTGTGGCCACGTCGGCTGTTACTGCAACACCCTCAGAAACTTTAACGAGCATCTTGTGTGATGAACTCGTCTCGGATAGTGATAATTCTTGTTCAAGTTGCAGTTCCTCTACAGCGCATTTTCCCTTAGACCAGTTATGTCGGAGCTTGTACTGCTTCTTCCAGTCCCGTGAGCGGTCTTTGGAGTCGCCAATATGCACATCAACCCAGCCTCCTCTTCTCCCGTCCGCCCATATCGCCTTACGCGACGAGTAGTGCAGCTTTCCTTCTTTAGCGGAGCCATTGCGGAATCCTGGAATTCGAAGGGCGCGGGGTAGAACAAAGCGCGAATAGTATAGACGTTTCCATATTTGCGAATCACCGAAGAGACCGTAGAAGCGTCGCGATAGTGGAGCAGTATTCAACAGGTCCGAAAGGGGTAGGAAGGTAAGAATGCGTACGAGGAGTTCATTCGGTAATGGCGACAGTAGATCCGGCGATATGGTATGGCGGGATCGTTTTGTTATCGTCGATCTAGACGCGACGTCGGTTTCAGGGCGCTTCCGCTTGTGAGTCATCCTGAAACGTTATTTGACATAAATTGAATATTTATTCTAGATTAAATATAGGTAGTTATCCATATGGTCAGAACTCCAGAAGCGGGTTGTCTATCGAGGAAGAGGCCGATGGAGATTGTTGTTAGTGGAATACTTCGATGAATCGCATTTCGTTAATGGACATTGAGAAGTCGGTGATATCGGATATAATTCTGACTTTAAGTTGATTTGTCTTATGTAAGATTTGTCATCCAGGCGGGGCCCTCTGTACACCATCTGTAGGGCTTAAGACTAACCATTCGGGGTTAGCCTATCAGATCGGAGTCTTTCCTAGGTAACTTGTTTGATTAGGTAACCTCATACTCTCACTCTTCATCACCTATGACTGAATTTCATGATACTCAACTACGAGAAATTAATCTATTATATTATTTCTTTTACATCTATTAAGTTGTTGATACTTTAGTACCTACCAATTACTATATACAAGTCAGGATTTACCAAATCTACTGACCCTTAATCTTGTTGGTCATCCCGTTCTATTTAGTACAGCTAGTCGTCGGGAAGTCAACTCTTATATCCCTTATCTTTTGGACAACAAAACATGTTTTGGAAATGTAGTAGCTCATCTGATTGGTACTGTATTATATACAAAGACGTATCTAGGAATCTAAAACTAATGACCTCTAGACTCAGCCACCCCTTACGGAGCCCGCGGGTGCCGAGATTCAAGTAGACCACCCGGAAAGAGTATGAGGACAACTTAAACCCCGAAGTTTGAGTTGTTGAATGTGTCCTTGGATCGCCACCTCGCATGTTTTGCAGTAACTCTTGCATATGCTGATGAACTAGCCGCTGAGCAACCCCAGCAGTAAATAATCTACCTACTTAGAGGTATTTACGCCCGCTATGGAGTCCGAGGCGACCGAAGTCAATGGCGGGCCTGGGTCTCCTAGTCCCCGGCGAGCAGTAAGTGAGAATCCGGTACCCTTCGGCCCCATTAATCACAAGGGCCGATTCTACTGTGAAACAATCGTTAGATCAAGACATGTTGACTAAGTAACGTCGTGTGACAGTGTGACCAGTGCAGACTTAGGAAGGTAAGTGATCCTACTATTATCACTCCCCCCCTTTTTAGTTGTGACTTTTACTACAAAATTCGTTAGTCTCGCTAACGTATAAATCTGTGTTTGTAGATACGCTGTGACAAGGAATCGCCATGCTCCAACTGCCGGAGCGCTAGACGATCATGCAGTTCTACAGGAGCTGGTCAGAAACCTAAAGAGGCACGGCAGCGGGTACTAATATCCAGCCAATAGTAAGCAGGGCACGATTTCCTGCGGTTTTGTCAAACATTAAGGATCTCCTTACTAATGGATTGTCCACGGACTAGTGAGCGGAAGATTGATCAGATCGAGGAGCGGCTCGGCGGCATAGAGACGCTTCTACGGAACTTAAGCCCAATTTCGGCATCCAAGTCAACCACGGAACCTTTCACACGGCAGCCATCGGAAAAATTAACGCCATTATCATCTAATAGCCGTGATGATACATCAAGCACCGTCTTCGACCCGGAGGATGCGGGGGACTTCGAGGGCAACTCATCCTTGGCGGCACACACCGTCTTCGCGAGCGAGTTTCTCGAGCATGCTGTGCAAGGAACCCCTTTGCAACAACAGGGTAACAGCCCCAAGATTGATGCTGCGTTGTCTTCCCTGCGTCATATCCTGAATATACATAAAACCCAGCGTGCCGTGTCTTCGTTCCATGAATTTCGCCTACCTGGCTCAAAGCAACCGCCAAGAGCTAACTTACGAGATCTGCCGCTGCCGCCTATGGCACTTGTGGCAGAGAAGCTACGAGAAATGAAACGTACGATGTTCCCTCCTCTACTCTATTCCCCTAACTCCTAAGTTTCATGTCTATATATCGTTTAGTTCCATATTACTTGCTAACGCCTTATCACAGATGGGCCGGCCCCCATGATGCTTGCCGTCCTATATTGCTTTATGGAGGTCGAGCGCTTCATCGACCAATGTAGGCGGGTCTATTTCAATACTGACGATATCACGGATTCGACGTTTATACTCGTCAACTCTGGTCTCGCATATGTGTTCTTCGAGGCGGGGCTTGGCTCAAAAACCCCCGAGGAGAAGACTCAGTATGTTTCCTACTATACTATGTGTCAAAAGAATCTTGAGATCGCAGTATCACAACTCAATCTTCTCATGCCGGCGACACTAGAGAATATAGAGGCATTACTCATGGCGGTGAGTTCCCTTTCCATGGATGGTGATAGAAAACATATCGTACTCTAGAACATAGCTTTCCTCCCTAGGTCTAGACTAATGTAACGACATCGATAGGCGAGCTTCTCGATCGATATCTCACGACCCTCTCTAGCGTGGCTCCTGGCTTCACGGGCCGCTCATATGTGTAGGACGCTAGGGCTACACCAGATCCACACCATGAAGGACGACACTCCACAGAAGAAGGCTGACAAGTCACTACTATTCTGGTGCACTTACATGCTCGACAAGGGTCTGTCTTTGAGGCTAGGTCGCGCATCTATTCTACAAGACTACGACATCTCTCTACCGCACATAGCCCCTGAGGCCAAGGCGGCATACCCGGGCACCGAGGTCATGACGCTATGGATAAAACACGCGCAGATACAGGGCCGTATCTACGAGCGTCTATACAGTCCCGGTGCTCTGCGGCAGTCAGACACGTACCGTGTCGAGCAAGTCAACATGTTAGCTTCGGAGCAAAAGAACCTCATGGCGCAGAGTATGGAGCTTTTTGCGGAGTTCGATGCGTCCGAGACGGCTGAGGGTCGCATGTTCGCCATCGTGCTCAAGTCCGACGAGGTTTCATACCTTTCGTCGCTAAGCCTGACGTATCGCGCGATGCGGCCCGCGGGTACACGCTCCCGTACCTTCTCGGATGAGTGCATTGACTCCGCGCGAGCAGCAATGTCATGCCACCAAGAGGCAATGGAGATGATGGACGATCAATCGCTGAAGATTGTGTATATCCACTGGTAAGAATCTCACTTAATCTCTAATTCTCTCGCATCGAACTCCCCTATTAATCATATAAACATAACAGGACGATTTTGTACGCGCCCTTCATCCCATTCATTGTGATCTTCTGTCTAGTGATAGAAACATCGAGCGCGGAAGATCTAAGGCGACTAGGCGACTTCGTGCAATCCCTAGCCGCGGCGTGTGATCTATCGCATTCAATCTCCAAGTTGCACCAGTTATGCCAGGTGCTATATAACGTCGCGCAACTGTACATCGAGGCCAAGGCGCAACAGCCCCTGGACCAGGACATGGTGCCTGTAGGCAACGAATTCAATATGTATCTTAGCCAGCTAGGTTTCATGCCCATGGACGAGAACATGACAAATTTCGATGTCGGCGGCAGTGGCACTATCGACGACCAGGCGAGATCTATGGCGCAGACGACGCAACTGGGAGACTGGTTCTCGGGAAATAATTACATGCTGGGCTTGTTGGAGGAGGATCTTTCAGGGATAAATCCCTCGAGTTGGCCGTCGTGAATTGGCCTAATGTAAAAATATCTAGTGAGGCGTAATAGTGGACCGGGATATGGTTATTATATTGAAATGACTGGGATCCTCTCTTATATATATCATGATACCTGTAAAATATCAAAAAGAGTTGTTAATAAACGAATGTTCAAAAGCTTCGGAGTCATAACTAATATCACCAACATTATACGAATAAAAATAAATGAATTCTTAAATTTTGCACTTCATGTCGTCCTCGGAGCCATTCTAAGCCCTGGCTAGTATCTACTAGCAGACGAATATCGGTATATGTACACGACCGCAACTCCTCCCTTCTCCAGTTCTTTACCTTCATTTCTACCAACTCACGAGCTAGTGCTCTTGCCCAACCTTTCGGCCTCCAGCTCCCGCTCGGCGCGCAGGTAATACTTAGCAGTGTCAACACCGTGCTGGTTGTGGTTGACGAAGTTGAACCAAGGCATCACAGCAAAGAACAGCGCCGAGTATCTCGACTGCCGCGCGGCCACGCCCTGCATGTGCGGCGTCACGCTGCTGGCGCCGTATAACGGTTCCCCGGCTTTCACCTTGGTGACCATCTCCCGCATGTCCATCTCAACCTCGCGGGCGTTCTCGGACATGCCGTAGAATCGTACTGTATAAATATGCTCGTTGTCAGTGTGGGGTGTTCATGGCTATACGAGTAGGGACCAGGAACTGGCGAAAAGGGGAGAAGACGTACGGCACGATCTTTGGTAGAAGTATAGAAATCCGCCAATCACACCGATCGCTCCGGATAGACGCAGGGCTCGCACAAATCCACCCCGGCCGACTTGAGATGGCGCGAATTTCTCCATCGTTAGGAGGAGACCCGGACCGGCGGCTGCGGCTACGGTGCCGTGGATGTAGTCTGATGGCCGGGCATATCCTACTACTCTCTTGAAATGTCTAAAACACCCCATACGTTAGTTATGGAGAGAATATTCACTCTTCAGGTACTTCGTGAAGCTTCGGGGTCGTTACGTACGGGTCATTGTCGATGAGCTAGATACCTCTCTAGTTAGTGATTAGTCTATAGACCAATTGGTAGAGGCACGTACGGGGTAGTCGGACTTGGCGACTTTGCTAGGGATATACGTGGGCTGTGCAGGAGTCGCCATACTCGCGGAGTCGAATTGGGCTCCCCAGTAGCTTCGGTGTGGTGTTAGAAGTACTTAGTAGATTCGATTGAGGTCATTGATGAAGCTTGAAATCGCGAAGTTCAGCAAATTGATGAGGTAAGCGGGGTTACTTCGGTTATACTGGGGCACTCCGAGGACCCACTATGGCCACTTAGAGCCCCGTCATTAATAACCTTGTCAATTTATCGAGAGCTTAAATTGCCCCACGTTAAGTCGCGTCTTTCATCCATCCGACGCGTCTTATCAGTCTTTAATTAGAATAATTCCAACATCTACCTATCCATTCACCACTGTACCGGAAGTAAATACAGCAACAATGGCACCACGATCGGATTCGACGGCGGCAAGGCCAATAAACAATGACATAGACAATTACGATGTCGACGATGATCCCTTCGCCGAGTCTGGAAATGAAGCTCCCAGCAACGATGCGCAATCCAAGAAACGCAAGGACACCACCGGCTTAGGAATTGATGAGGCTGTAGATGTACAGAAGAAGGCTAGAGTTCCAATTGTCAAATTAGATGAAGGCAGGTTAGTATTACCACAAAGTATCTGGGTAATATTGAAGAGTATATACTCATCAAGTCTAGATTATTATCCGAGAAGGGCATACCGAGACTACGAAGGAAAGCGCGCGATCTGAAGTTCAAGGGCAAAGGACATGAGGTATTTATATTTTAGAGGCATCATTATTAGAGAATCGTTGGACAGAAGTTGACAACGGTCTAGTTCTCAGATACTGCTAAACTGCTCTCGTTCTACCAATTATGGTTTGACGACCTGTTTCCCAAGGCGAAATTCCTGGACGCCGCGGCTATGGCAGAGAAGGCCGGCCATAAGAAATACATAAGAATGAAACGAATGGAGTGGATTGACGAAGGGAAGCCCAGACCGGCGGGCCTCGATGGGGATGACGATGATCTCTTTGGCGAGCCCAACGGCCAACCGGAGGAGCGTTCCGCCGCGATATTTCCCGCCAGGATTGCGCCGATATTCCAAAACCAGGGAAGCGAGAGGCCGCAGACACCGCCACAAAATGATGTGCCTGACGATGAAGATATGGGTGATATCTACGGTGCTACTCCAGTAGCAGCAAAAACTACACAGCCCGCAGGTGCTTCCGTATTTGGAAATGGGGGAACGAATACATCGTTGTTCGGAAATGACGGAGAACCCGATGAAGACGACTTAGATGCGCTGATGGCCGAAGAGGAGACTCAACGTACGAAACCTACTTCTCTCTTTAGTAATGGTGGAAAGGCTACCCAACCACGAGATGAGCCGGACGAAGATGATCTGGATGCGTTAATGGCCGAGGCCGAAGCCCAACAAGGGTCTACGGGCCGAAATAATAACTCTGCCTCGAAACAGGCGCCGCCTGCTGCGAATCACGACGAGGATGATGATTTAGATGCATTGATGGCAGAAGCGGAAAACCAAGACCAGGTAAAACAGCCTGTTAATTCGAAGCCAAAGGAGGCAACAGATGTACCCAAAAATGGGGCAGACGCGGATGAAGAGGAAGCGATGGCTGAGATGGACGGCTTATGGTGAGAGTCAAGCTTGATAATGACAAACGGTATCATGACGCATAGGATGGCGTTCAGGAGTCTTTATAATGGCATTGCCATAAGTGTTTGATCACATTACCATTAGTTTAATGTCTTGAATGGATTATCCATCTAGATACAATAAAAATACAACAATAAAGAGCTAAAAGGGGAGTCCCTAGAGCTCTCAAACAATCATACAGTATGACTCAACTTACAAGATGGATAACCTCTTCCCACACACACCACGATCCTCGATGTCCTCATACCCAGTACATATTAACACAACCATACATCCTCACATGACGATCAACAGTTTTATAAACACCGAATTAAAATATTTCTCTCAAATATGATCATTTCCACCTGTCTCAACTGGTTGTACCTCGGTACTATACTTAGGTACATATAAGCTTTATCGATAAATATTTAGGCGATCCACTCTACCACTTTTGACCCATTTGACTGTTGCAGCATCCCACCAAATCCACTTCCACTTCCGCTTCCTAGGAATATTACCGCCGGTAGTAAACGTCATTTTATGGTAACCTTCTAAATATATGTCGCTGTTGTCTGGGGCGTTTCTTTGAGTCGAAGTCGACGTATCAAAGAATCATGGCGTCTCCAGATCTCGTGGAAGCTATTCAAAAGCTTCAAATTAGAGACGATACGAATATCGACGATATCCTCTTCCAGCAAGGTCCCCGCAAACGGTTAAAGCAGGATCCCGCAGCACTCAAGGCAGAACTCGAGCAGAAATTCCTAACCCCTTCCAATACATTCTCTACAGAATGGCTCAACCGTCTACAGCAACGATGGGACTGTCCGACCGATCTCACCGAGCTCTTCCGCATTGCGCCGACGCAGACCCGAACGGTTACACGCTTCCAGCGCCAGGGACTCGAGGGCAGAGTAACGGGATACAAGAATGTCACCGTACCTGCAAACAGTGCAACAGCCAAGAACTCGACCTCCCTGATGCGCAAACCTGGCGGTCGCGCTGATTTCGTTCGTGGGGCTGCCGGTTTCTTCCCTTTCGCGCCTGGTGGTATGGAAGGCGTTGAGGCAACCGCTGCTATAGAAGATCAGATGATGCGTTCTAGTGCCACCGGCACTCAGAACAAATTGGAACGTGTCATCAAGCTCGGTAACGAAGGTGGACTTCTCGAAGTAGCTCCTGGTATGGAGAGGGGTATTGACTTCAGTAAGAAGAAATCCAAGGTCAACGAAAAAGAAGCGAAGGCAATCGAAGATGAACTTGATCAAGAACCCGAGCAAGAGCCCGAGGCGGAGGACATTGATGGACATGCAGAAACCAATGGCATTGAAGAGGAACCCGACGACGAGGAATCCGAAGATATTGACTCCCTATTACCGGTCGAGTTCCCAGCCTTGGAGCCGCATAGTAATCTTGCGGCGTCTAGCGCGAGAAAAGCTGGTCGGGAATGGGCTCACATGGTCGATATCAACCGCGATATTACCAATTTCCGAGAGCTCGTCCCCAACATGGCCAGGGAGTGGCCATTTGAGCTCGATACCTTCCAGAAAGAAGCTATCTATCATCTTGAGAACGGTGACTCGGTTTTTGTTGCTGCTCATACGTCAGCCGGCAAGACAGTTGTAGCCGAGTACGCCATCGCGTTAGCTGCAAGGCATATGACAAAAGCTATCTACACATCGCCTATCAAAGCCTTAAGTAACCAGAAATTCCGAGATTTCAGACAGACTTTCGATGAAGTCGGTATCTTGACAGGCGATGTCCAGATCAACCCCGAAGCAAGTTGTTTGATCATGACGACAGAAATTCTAAGAAGTATGCTGTATAGAGGCGCCGACTTGATTCGAGATGTAGAATTTGTCATCTTTGACGAAGTCCACTATGTCAACGACTTCGAGCGTGGTGTAGTATGGGAAGAAGTTATCATTATGCTTCCGGAGCATGTTTCTCTTATCCTACTCTCGGCCACTGTTCCAAATACGTACGAATTTGCATCCTGGGTTGGTAGGACCAAGAAGAAGGATATATACGTCATTTCAACGCCGAAGAGACCTGTGCCCTTGGAACATTTCCTATGGGCCGGCAAGAATATTCATAAGATCGTCGACAGCGATAAGAAATTCATCGAAAGGGGATGGAAAGAGGCAGATCAGGCGATCCGTGGAAGAGACAAAGTTCTTCCAGCACCCGCCGCTCGTGGTGGCGGCAATCAGCGAGGTAACCAACGAGGAGGCCCTCAACGCGGTGGTCAACAACGCGGTGGTCAGCGAGGTGGCGGCCAACAAAGGGGTAGAGGAGGACCCCCCAGAGCTAGCCATGCACCTGGACACATGGGTCGTGGTGGGCGACCAGGCGGTTTTTCGTCGGTCAACCAAGACAAGAACTTATGGGTTCACCTCGTGCAATTCTTGAAGAAGAATACCCTATTGCCTGCTTGTATCTTTGTCTTCTCCAAGAAGAGATGCGAGGAAAATGCAGACGCATTGAGCAACCAAGATTTCTGTACTTCTCAGGAGAAGAGTCATATCCACATGATTATTCAGAAGTCAATTGCGCGTCTGCGACCCGAGGATCGAGTTCTACCTCAGATTATTCGTCTGCGCGAACTCTTGAGTCGAGGTATTGCTGTACATCATGGCGGTCTCTTACCAATTGTCAAGGAAATTGTTGAAATTTTATTCGCTCAAACATTGGTAAAGATCCTATTCGCAACCGAGACCTTTGCTATGGGTCTGAATCTACCAACAAGAACCGTGGTATTTTCCGGTTATAGAAAGCATGATGGCCATTCGTTCCGAAATCTCCTCCCGGGCGAATACACCCAAATGGCTGGCAGAGCTGGTCGTCGTGGACTTGATCCCGTTGGTTCCGTCATCATTGTGCCTCCCGGCAGTGTAGACGAAGCACCACCAGTAACCGATCTTCAGAAGATGATACTGGACCCGCCTAGTAAGCTGCGGTCTCAGTTCAGATTGACCTACAACATGATCCTGAACCTGCTCAGGGTGGAGGCGTTGAAGATTGAGGAGATGATTAAGCGCAGCTTCTCCGAACACGCCACCCAACAACTACTCCCGGAACACGAGAAGGCTGTCAGGATTTCCGAAGCCGATTTAGCCAAGGTGAAGCGGGAGCCATGTAAAATTTGCGATGAGTCCCTCGAGGCATGTCATCAAGCAGCAATGAACTACAAGCAGTTAACACTAGACCTCTACAAGGGTCTCTTAACTATACCCATCGGCAAGAAGCTATTCACACAATCACGATTGGTAGTGTTTAACAAAGATGGTGTACGAACACCAGGAATCTTGCTATCTAACGGTGTCAGCACAAAAATATCTGGAGGCCAACCAACTGTCCACGTGTTCGAGATCAGGACCGAGCGCGAAACTCGTGATTCGACAGATTTACTACCCTTCATTGAATCATTCCGATTTCTACTAACACCTCTCCCACGTCAGAGAAGGTCGATGCTTTCTCGGACCGTCCATGTACCACTTAGTGACATTGAATGTCTCACCGGGAAAATCACTACGGGGATCGTTCCCGAATTCTTCGAGCAGGGAGAGTCGCGCCAGAAAGCGAAAGATCGGATGTTAAGTATTTGCAAGACCTGGGATACGGATGTATGGAATGAAGTCAGCTTTGCCAAGATCAAGAACTTGCCGCTGCAGGAGATCATCGGGAAGCGCCGACAGGAGGAGGCTACTATTAAAGTTACCGCAACTACATATTGTCGGAACTTTTTGAAGCACGTAAGTCTTACACTATTCTGGTTTATTATCACTCCATTGTATGGGCTTATGCTAAACAAACTTTAGTTCGCCATGTGTCACGATCAGTGGCTTATCACGGAACATATTTCATCTCTCCGTTCAGCCCTAGCAGACCAGAATCTACAGTTATTACCGGACTATGAGCAGCGCATTCAAGTCCTAAAAGACCTTTCGTTTATCGACGACGATACCCGAATTCAACTCAAGGGCAAGGTCGCATGCGAGATTCACTCGGCCGACGAGCTTGTCCTCACCGAGCTCATCCTCGACAACGTTCTCGCAGACTACGAACCAGCCGAGATCGCCGCCCTACTCTCAGCCTTCGTGTTCCAGGAAAAAACAGAATCGGTGCCCAACCTCACGGGCAGCCTGGAGCGCGGCATGAAGACAATCATCGAGATCAGCGAGAAGGTCAACACGGTGCAGACGGAGCACCAGGTGATCCAGAGCGCGGAGGACAGCAACGACTTCGTGTCTCGCCCGCGCTTCGGGCTCATGGAGGTCGTGTACGAGTGGGCGCGCGGCATGAGCTTCAAGAACATCACCGACCTCACCGACGTGCTCGAGGGCACGATCGTGCGGACCATCACCAGGCTCGACGAGACCTGCCGCGAAGTCAAGAACGCGGCCAGGATCATCGGCGACCCCGAGCTCTACCAGAAGATGCAGACCGCCCAAGAGATGATCAAGAGGGATATTACGGCCGTCGCTAGTCTGTATATGTAGGTAGGTAGTTTAATCGCCTGTCTGACTTAGGGTGTCTTGCCTGGGAGCTAGGAGACCTGATATAGGAGAGCTTTGTCTAGAGGCTTAGCTGCGCAGTCAGTTACAGTTGTTATCGCATTCAGGGGCGAAATGGATGGATGGGAAAATCATGGCGGGGTAGGAATGGTCATGAGATGAACGGTACGATGATACTGCTATGAAATGAAACTTGCTATTTGCTCTGATTATACCTTTTTGTTATTATTTAGTGATTTGATGTCTACCTTTCTGGATACCGGTAGGTATGGGCGGTATTGTGTTTTGTTCGTATTAGCAATTTCCCTGTTTGTAGGTTAGGTGTGGTAAGGATGACAACCCCCTTTTTCCGTATATGACTATTCTCACAAGTCATACTTCGCAAGTAAACTTTACTGCAGATTTGAGCAGATAATGAGAGGTTTTTAGGGTTATAAATTATGTAGTAATGATAGCCTAGCCGAACGGTGCGTAAGACTACATGAAAGAGCTATACAACATCGGGATTTGAGGTGTTTACTACATAGATATACACTTAATGTATCTACCTGGTGAGCTGATTACAAGTTAATTCCTAAAGATAATCTAGAAACTTACTCATGATTAGAATGGATACCTACACATAGGAAGGTACGTATGTGCTAGGTATACTAACCTTCTAGGCTAACATACTGTATAATAATCAGCGGATTGCTAGGTAGGTTTCGATATTTTTGCCTTGAGCAATATTGTCTAGGTATTAAGTCTTATAAAACCTCTCTTGATCAATACGGATGATATAATTCCAATAATTCATCAAACATTAGAATGTTTTCATTTCATTATTCAGACCATCTGCATAATCCCTGTGATAATTCCATTCGCAGGAACTTTGCTTTCCTCCTTACCTACAATCATTGGCGGTACGTTCTGGTACACCCTTATTCTGATTCATTAGGATAGGTACCTAGATACCTAGTCACTAGACTCTATCTAGTCTATCACAATGGACCCGGAGATATTGGACCAGCATCTGGAATACTTTTGGGGGTCGCCGTCCCCGCCTACGCTCGAATACTTCATTAAAACCACGGTCTAGGTTGTAAGTTGCCTTTTATTCTCTTCTCTTTCTCCTTTTACCTTTAACCACAGTGAGAGTTTTACTCGACTGCCCAACACATCAACTCGACTCTAGCCAATTCTTCCCTTAAGCGTTCTGTCACCACAACCGCTTAACATGATTGTCTCGATTCCGACTACAACTCTATCCTAGCGTATCATCACTATGAGAGAGAAATAAGCTAATTCTCATATTGCTATAAGGTGAAATTACTAATAACCTCTACCAAATACGATGCTTAACAAAAGCCTACATACTATTATAAATTCTTCTTTAGCACTTAGTAACTCACCTCCACGCCCTCATATCATGGAATTCTTCTCCAAGTATTCTAGACCCTAACTTCGGTTTCGATCGCTCAAAGAAAATGGACGCACTTCTCCATTACCTGATAACTTCCAAGGCCTCTCAATGGACTCTGCTATGCGGACTCTTCATCCTCCGCCACGAAGCAAGTGGCGGCAGCTGAACGCAAGGACGAGAGGCGCAGACCATCATGTGGTCGAAATATGTTGGGGAATTGGTGGCAGAATAAAAGCCCCCAGACCAAGTTGCCGGACTCTGAGAAGATTCAGCTATCCCTTTGAGCAAGAATAGGATAAATAATCGAGTGAATAGTTAGATGAAGAATGGTATCAAGGGGACAGAAAGGTTTGAAACCGCCAAATTTCTAAGCACGAGAGACCTCAACTATGCTCACAGATCACAAGCCCCTTCGCATAATTTCTTGAATCAATCCATATTCAAATCATCTTCGATGGAGGGTACAGCTATTGACAAAGATGGGCTACAAGTTTCAATGGGAGAACCGCATTGCGTTCTTTTTATTTGAGTGCTGGCAATGGATTTGCTCAAGGTACGAGCTCTTCGGGGCGTCCAATACCCCAGACTTGCTCGAGGGAAGTTTCCAGACTTCCCTCTCGCAGTGAAGAACACGATCATCTCCCCCCGTCTGCGCCTACATGAGAAAGCACAATCAAGGGAGGGACACCAATCTTCCTCAACGCATAAGAATAACAACTCATTACTGAACGCCAACACTACAGACGTGCCATAATAATTGGTAGCTCTAGGTAGGTATTTAATCTCAAGAACGATAACGAGCAAGGGAGTTTATATAAGAATAGCCAAGATAGGGATAATAAATCCACACTAGAATACTTATTAGACGATTCATACATACCTTAGAGTAAATAGCAAGCTAGACATGCCGTCGTTCCCCTGAGAAATATATTCATTTATCAAGATGACCCCACAGAATCACAATGTCAACAATAGGTATTAATCGGCGATACAGTAGGCAATACGCGGGAATTGAAAATTGTCTATAACTTCAACTCGACCTACGAGTCCCTCAAATCGCGACCGCCGAAGGTAGCAAAGAGAGCAATATCTGTTTCTAGCCCCACTAATAAACAGCGCAGTATGTGCCCAAGGTAAAAAAATGAAAAGCCGGAACGCCAGACCCATCCCTTATGTCGTAATGCTAGGTAATCAAAGTTGGCCGTGCCGAATCAGTCACGTACTGATGCTGCGCCCTCTGCAACGTGTATGTAAATCCGCTTTACTCATCCCGCCACGAGCTGCGCAACGCGCTCCTCGCCTTCGCGCTCATCACCATCACCGCCACCACCTCCTCTACCCTCACTCCCGCCCCCGCTCCCATCGCCATCGCCACGGCCACGGCCCCCGGCCTTCTAAGCCCGCAGGGCCCTTAGCCTCTGCTGCAGGGCGTCCTCCTCCTCGGCGGTGGGCTCGGCGGCGGCGGCGGGCAGCGCGGGCTCGGCCTTGCTCGGCTGCGCGGCGTTGAGCTGGGTGTTGAGCTGGACGCCGGCGTCGTCGGCGAGCTTGCCGAGCAGCTCGTGGACCGCCTCCTCGGACACCTGCTGCGACGTCGTCTGCGAGATCGCGTCCTGGTAGATGCCGTTGTTGACGGCGTATTCTTCGTTCTGCTGCTTGAACTGCTCGAGCGTCATGAGGGTCTGTTGGGTTTATGTTTATGTTAGTTAGTGTCCTGAGGTTATATTATGTATATATATAAATGTGTGTGTGTGTGTGTGTGTGGGTGTGGAAGGGAAACGCACGCGCTCGGGATTCGCGTTCCGCTGGGCGGCGCTCATGGTGCGCGAGGACTGCCCCATCATGTGCGTCATCCGGTTCATGGCGTTGTTGGCCTGGATCTGCGACACGCTGAGCTCGGCCATGTCGGCCATCTGGTCCATCTGCTGGGCCAGGGCCTGCTTCGAGAGCAGCACCTTGGCCTTCTGGTACGCCTTCGCCGTGTCGCCCTTCTTCAGAAGCTCCTGGATCTGCTTCTTCAGGAGCGGGTCCTGCTTCGCGGCTTTCTGGGCCTCGCGGCGCGCTTGCTTGGCTTGGAACTGTTGGACGGTAGTGTTAGTGATGAGGTGGAGGGCTTCGGGGCTGGGGGTGGCATACGCGGGCCTGGAACTCGACTTGCATGTCGCGGGCGAGTTGTCGGTTCGACATCTTGGCTGGGTGGGGAGATAAGCGTAAGGGTTCGTGGATTGATGGTAGTAGCCGGTGATGGCTTCACAGATGGGGGCCAAGGGTTGGCTCAATCGAATACGCGTTCAATTTGTCGGGCAATATCGAAACGAGCGGAAAGGCTAGGAAATTTGTTGAGAAGGTCGTCGTCGTTAGGAAAGATACGGAATAGAGTTGCGGTTCGGTGTTCTAGCCCAGTCGGCAGCCGGGCATTTCTTGGTGGGGCGAAGTTAAACGCCTCTCTCTGACGAATGACGAATGACGCAGTTCAGTGGATTTTTGTTAGGTTCGCCGGAGGAGGCAACTGTCAAGCCACATATTTCCCCCGTATTTTAGCCACTCTTTATCGATAAGACATAATCTGCACAGTCTGCACAGACATGCACAAAATTTATTAAAGGGTGTGATGTTTCATAATAGTATCCAATCATCAACATTGCATGTGCCTATGACCGTTGATCATGTTTTATGATATTTCTACTGTCTAAATGATATGTTCGACTGCAAGAAACAAACAAGCTTTTGAAGAGGATCCCGAGACCCCTTGTTTGGATAGATGGGATCGAGCGTTTTCAAGATGTTCGTCACTTTGCTAGTGACTACGCTGCCTGGATCGATTACCTCGCTTACTGTATCAGAAACATCTACTTAGAAGGAAGGGAGATGCAGAGTAATTTCCCTTCATCAGATAGGGATGCTACTGTCTTTCCCTTTTCCCTCCCCGGATCACGCGGTTTGGGATATCAATAGGAAAAGAGGAAAAGGGAGTTCTATGAAGGGACTCCAATTACGAAGAGATGACGAGTAGCATGATAATATCATGTTAGACTTGTTGGCGTTGTTAGAGAAATGGTCAAAGGCTTAGACAGGTTTAAGCCTGCTGTTATCTATGTAGCATTCGAGATAATTATTTTCGTAATACGCCAAAGTCGAGATACTAATTTAGCAACAAGTCTAACGTTCGTTATGCGAGATAGCCAATATCTTCCTTAGGGTTCTCCTCGCATTAATTGAATCGTAGATAGTTTACGACTGACTGTCGTACCTAGAACGGCTGAGATAGGCTAGCGAACGCCGGCCTGGTCGCTGAATACGCCGGGGCGATTAGATCGTCGTAAGATTTTAAGGGTGCCTAGTCAGCCCTAGAACCTGACGTGAGGCCATAGAACAATATTGGAACGTAGGAGAACGAGATAGGAAACCTAGCGCATATCTTGTTCTATAGCAAGTAATTGCTCGACATCATCGTATCGTCAGCTTCATCACCAGAAAGATAGCCATATTGTGCGACTTTTATTAGAATTCATTGATATTGAATATGAACTGGTGAACTAGTATCGTATCGTATCTCGTCCGTGTTGGCGTATTGTCGTGCATAATCTTGGGGGCCTCGTGTTCAAATATGGGGACTTCGCTTGAGATGTCCGAGTTGCCCTTGTCGGAGACGGGAGGCAATAAGAAAAGGGGGCGGCCGGAGAATATCCTCATTGGTGCTCGGGACCATCCATTCATAAGGGGGCTTGGGGCTAGAACTTCTAGGTCCCCAAGGTCCGCCCACAATTTCCTGAAACAGGCGTCGTGTAGGACCCATATTCAGCACTCCGTCACCTGCCTCGTTTTGACTCCGGCCGTTTGACTTTGTAACGATTCGTATGTATGTGCGTTAGCCATCGTGAAGGTCATAGCATAGACTAGGTTGGTATGGCCGACGTGATAGTAAACAAGATTTCAAGCGAAAGAAGGAAGGGAGGCAATGTCTTTCCTCCAATCAAGGGGGTTGGATGCTTTGAATATTGTCCATCAATTGGAGAAATGGAACATGTGCTCCTTATTGTAGGCACCGACATAGCTGTTGTGTAGGGAGTATACTACCTACAAACGCAGCTAGGAGATTATCAAATCCATATGACCTTTACTCACCTTTCACCTTGCCCTAAACTAGCTAATCCCTAGAGGCGTGACACTGAAAGTGCATGAAGGTGTTGCGCCTTCATCTGCTCCATCTAGATCTGCTGATATATTAAGCCGGATTTTGCGGGGAAATTGCGAGTTCGAATGCGACGTTCGGATGGCCCGAGATCCACCGCGCTCGCGGAACTTCGGCTGCTCAATTTGAAGCGGAAGGTGTTTGGATTTGTGGAATTCGAGAGCAACGGACGGAAGCAAGGAAGGTCTGAGAGATCTCCTTTTAAACAGTGTTTCATTGTCCGACGAATTACAGGCAGGTTTGGCCGAGAATGGTTGGTGGTCTGTCTGTGCATACTGCAAGAGGGATTCATTTGATGATTTTCATCTTTATTGAGATTCGCGAAATGTTTGACATGGCACAGGAATCCTCTTCGTCAGCCACTGATTTCAGATTAAAACCAACGTCGCACGATGATACCTAGAATGAGATAATTTATTCGATGCGAGTTGGCGGCTTCGAGGGAGGCTGAGTGTGCGCCGTAAGACCTAACCAACAATTTGCATAGCACAATACAGTAGTGCTGAAGTTATTAAATCAGCCCTAGTCACCATTAATAGACAAGTGCCGTATGCTGATTCCAGCGGGATCCTTATTGGTCTGTTCGTTGGTTTGGATTAAAAAGAATGTCGACATCAACCCTGCGCAAAATCATCGTCGATCGAGGGGGCCAAGAGAATGGTTTGAGATAGGGACAAAGTGAGATTGATCAACCAGGTCGTCGCGAGCGGAGTGGAGTTCTTTACGGGACAGCGGGAAGGAGAATAGTTTCCCGTATTGGCAGCTATTGTTTGCAGCTCACGAAATTTGACAGTCGAGATTTTGGACTCGGTCACAGTAATTTCCTACAAAATAGGTAAGACGATAAGGTCAGATTACCTACTACTAGGTACTGTCCTCCCTATTCTAGTATGTGCGATATGCGTACATGTACGCATGAGGACAATTTTGCCGAGCCCGTCCCAGAGTGAAGTAACAAACTGCTCAGTATTGTAATTGAAGTCGGTCCCATATTGTAACAAGCCACATCGAGGCTTGAAAATCGTAAATCGAGATCCGAACCAAACCTCTGTAAAGACCGAATTTAGAAGCAAACTGCCTCGAAGGATCACAAGATTCTAGAACGACTCGAAATATCCCGGTCTGACCTGTATAATTACGTAGGCTAAGGAAACTTGAATTGATGTAGATAGAATAAAATTTAAGCCTCGGTTTGAACCTAACGATCTTGAATCGTGTCGGTGATCGAAAGGAGGAAGAAAGTTCACGTTGGTGATGACTTCTCTGCTGCTTTTCGAGTCGGCTCCTTCGACACGCTGTATGTGCCGTACGTATATTTCTATGCTTCCAAGTAGATCATCACTAAATGAATAGGATGACATGCGATGAAGGATTGCCGTCCAGCTAATAATAATGCCGTTCCTGAAATCCTGGGTCTCTAACCTCAAAGTTTAGCTCTTCCCCAGATTCCGTCAAGAGGCCTTGTGGATTTATCTGAGAATGCGGACGGCTTCGGTGGTCCTTCCGCCGTGGCTGGCCGACCACTTTGGCTCGGCGGAAATACAGGCTAATACCCCAGGTAGTTCTTGATTAATTGCGAATAGATTATCTCCCAAACTCTCTCTTTTCCCTCTCGGAGACAACTCAGTTTTGTCTCGATTAATGAGTTGACAAATAGTGGATTTTCCCAATTCGTTCTTGTTGGAATTTGGGTGTTGGAGTCTAAAAATTTGTCTTGGTATTTGGATTTTGGAAGGCAATTACATGAACCGGCTGATGAATAAGTGCCAACATAGATAATCCTAAATAATCTAGATGTCATAGAAACGCTCATTAACTAACATGAAGCCTATTTCTGTATAATCCTAAAGCTTAATTTGATACCTAGTAATGGTGGTGATGGCGCGATTGTGATCGTACGTCATGAATCCCTTTACTCTATGTTGGTTTGGTTTAGAAGGTGAGGCTTCACAGTGAGGGCATGCAAGTCAGCGGCGGGCTGACATTTCTGGCTGACGAACGTGTCCTGCGTGTCCAGCTCACTGGGTGGATTAGTGGATTAGTGGACTGGTCTAGCTGCTAATAATAACCACTGAGAGACTTGGGGCGTTTCCAAATAGGCTTCTGTCTCCGCTGATCGTATCGAAAACATAGAGGCTGAGGATCAACTCAACGCTTTAATCAGGGGCTCCGGCCACTAGAATGTCGCCATGGAATAGTTCGATTGCACTAAAGACCCTATTCGTAACAGCATGAATACAATAATCCACCTAAAAAGGATATCCATACTCATAGAAGGTATCCGGTATCCGTACGTAGAAGGTATCCATAGATAGGGACGTATTCTGCTTAGAATATCTATGCAATCATAGAATAATTGGAAGTACTAGTAAGAGTGTAGAACTGTAGAACCAATCGGCAAGTTTGTCGAGTGATTAAGTAAATTGATTAATCCAATAAATATGAATGTTACATACTTGACTTCGGTTATACATTTTGTTTGTCATTGTAATACAATTGCATTGCCGGGCCGGTTGATAGATCTGAGAGTTTATTAGAAGGAAGTCAAGGGAAAAGGGAAGATACACTACAAAGTGCAAAGCTGTCGCAAGATGAGAAAGTGCACAGGCACAATGGGCGAATAGGACCGGCTAGCAGGGGAATTCTCATTCGTCTCGGTGGCTTGGTGCCACAAGATCCACTTGCCCAGTTGAGCGTTCATCAACCCCTGACACTCGCTCCATCCCTTCTCCAAAAGTCTCCAATCCTTGTAACAAGGGTGGTGGTACGTAGTCTTTCCATGGCCCCACCGGTGGCTGACACACATGCACACCTAAGACCTTAACAGGGGGAAGTTGTTGCCTCAGGCATTTAAGGCTCCTAAATTTATCAGGACACGTTGAACATAAAGAGAAGCTCCTGTCTCCCATCCTTCCCGCCAAACTTCAATTAGTCCAAGCACCAATCCATCAACCGCCAATAAAAAAGAAAGCCGAAACGGGCAACACAGGCAACACGGGCTACTGGGTACTTCATATACTAGGACTCTCATTTTCTGGCCACCGTGTCCTTTATACTTTCAACTACTGCCTATCCTCGTCCCACTCACCTGACTCAACGCTTCACACCACTTAGTTAAGCGTGTTGACTCATTGATCCTTGTCTTAGTTATACTATGCGTTGGCAAGGGTGAACTTGTTGCTGTTTATTTGTACTGAGGAATTAGGACGGCACCTCTTTACTTTCAGCTCCATTCATATCTCTTCTACAGCTACGAGCTTACCAAGCTACAAAATAACGGCTTAAGTCTCCAAAGCAAGTTGCAATTATTAGCCTTGCAGCTAGAAGAACCGAAGACCTCCTTAAAAACAAAATAGAACAAACCAAACACCACAAACTACAGAGACCCTGAATAGTCAAGATGGATAACTGGGAAACGCAACAAACTGCTACCTCGACTCCTCAAGTCAAGTTCGAGGCTTCTCCCGCCGAGTCTCTCATGTCTGTCCCTGGAGACATGTATCCCTCCCTCTTCGCCACCTCTTCTACCTTAGACTCATTGGAGAGTGTCATGACTCCCCAATCATTCTCAGAAGAGAGATCGACCGCCCCGGAAAGTGTCGAGGGCACGCCTTCTCCGGGTCCCGAGAACGGCGAGAAGAAGCCGACGAAGAAGAGGAAGTCTTGGGGTCAAGTCCTCCCAGAGCCTAAGACTAACCTACCTCCAAGGTATGATTACTTGCACATGCATTAACGGAACATCGGTCAGACTAACAAGTACAATAGAAAGCGTGCTAAGACCGAGGATGAGAAAGAGCAACGGCGAGTTGAGCGAGTCCTTCGAAACCGTCGTGCCGCTCAATCCTCTCGGGAACGCAAGCGACAAGAGGTAGAAGCCTTAGAACAGCGAAACCAACAATTAGAAGAACTACTGCGAAATCAGCAGAAGACAAATGAGATGTTGATGGATGAATTGAACAAGCTTCGACGGGGCAACGGTACTAGCCGAAGCCCGTCTCCACTCGATGCATTCCAACCTACTCCCCTTACTCTGTCTCAGCCATTATTCGGTTCATCCCAGGATGACCAGGCTGAGGACAAGCCGGGCATGATGAACGATTTCATCCTCATGCCCGAGCAGGACGGCACTGTCGATCCTGCCTCCCTCTCACCCGAACTAACCCCTGTTCCTGATGACAATCTCGGTGAATCGTCGACGACTGAAGAGGTCGCGACGGCTACCACTTCCGAGGCTACTTCCTCAGACGCGACACAACATCCAGCAGCGGTGTTGTGCGACCTGCAGTGTCCGTCAGTGGAGGTTCCTCGGTCGTGGGTAGCCTCGCTACAACCGTCGCCTCCAGCGCTATCACTCTACCTACAACTTCAAACGCTACTGATAGCCTCTTCAGCGATGCTTTCAGCCTTTCGACATCCTTTGACGTTGATTCGTGGGGCGTTGAAGGCCAATTTAGCCCTTCATCCGACCCCCTCAATTTTGAGTACAATAATCTGGCTAGTAACTCGACCCCCCAATTTCCGGACTTCGACTTCGACCAGTTCCTCAGTACCGACGACGTCAGCGGCGCAGCTCCAGGCGCGACCGCGGGAAGCGACTCAGTCGCCCAAGAACACCCGGAACCATCTTTCAGCCTCTTCGACTCTGAGAATCAAATCTCTTCAGAAGCTCTTAACCAGCAGCCCCATCTTGGCGCGTCCTCTAAAGGATGCGACGATGGAGTTATTGCGGTTGGTGTCTGAGAAGGGACGCGATGAACGGGTCGAGGAGCTGGCATTTGGATCCCCGGGTATCAAGGGAGATCGTAGCCGTGGACCGCAGACGTGGCCAGACGGCACCAGCTTACCGTCGCGAGAGGTATTGCTCACCCTGATGTGGGCAATCACTGTCGAAGAACGGAAACTTACTACTAGAGAGGAGGAGGCGACTATAGTCTCCTCGCCAAGTTCCAGACTCGGATTATCAAGCGTCCTAGGACAACAGACACCATCCAAAAATCTTGTATTATCGGTGACATCAAAAGGGGAAAGAGACATGACCACGGAATTGGGTGGCGGAAACCGGATAAGGCTTTCGCCGTAAGGAGTTCCGGATAAAATGGCAATGGACACACAGGCAGGCGTCACAGGAGCGGTTGCATGATGTGTGGGTTTGATATGGAAGCTGAGCTTGTATCACTACTATGTTCTGAATTGAGAGTCTTGCGCTTTCATCTACCGTCTTTTGATTGCTGTGATATGTTGATGCCGTGAATTTTTACGAAGTTAGTAGTATTACGCCGAAAGTCTTGGATGCTGTTGTATTAAAGGAGTAAGCTAATATTTGGTCAATAGGTAGCAGTGATGTTCCCCTTAAGACCCCCTTTACACCGAGAGAAGGGTGTTTTTAGTTCTGGTAATTCATTACTCATGAAATGGGCGTCGTACAAGTTACTACTCTCCGGGGTGATGAAGAAG
This sequence comes from Annulohypoxylon bovei var. microspora, assembly GCA_022836615.1. Lineage (NCBI taxonomy): Eukaryota > Fungi > Ascomycota > Sordariomycetes > Xylariales > Hypoxylaceae > Annulohypoxylon > Annulohypoxylon bovei. Next base: position 71,136 of record MU405347.1, read on the forward strand.
TTACTCATCCGGACACCTGAGGAGGATACTACCCCTCGGAATCTTGGCGATGGCCACGGCTCTTTAGATCGAAGGGGCTAGAATTCCAAGATTCTTGGCATTGATGAGGCTTAACCCTAACACCCCCCTGTGATAATCCCCCGTACTAATCATGTTTATATATAGAAGCTATCTAGATGCCTGGTTTTAATGCCTTTAATAGCGGAATGGGCCGAGATATACAACACTACAACATCCAAATCGCAAAGCACACAAGGTAAGAGTTCAGATGAACTGATAATATATATATTCTACCCCGTGGTGGGTAGTCTCGGTGGTTCCATTCGTTCTCTATGATGAAAGGCTCTGCGAGCCGGTACCAGTCTCCGATACGGTACAATCTACATACATACATGCTGGGTATCTCCTTTTCTTTCGGCGTTCTCCGTGGTTTTGGTTTCTACAAACAAAAATATGCCCATCTAGGGTGTAAGGCGCTCGCTGGCCCATGTCTAGCGTCGCAACGGTCTATGCGTGCGTGCTTTGCGTGTGTGCGTGCTCGCGTGTGGTGTTCTTTCTATCAACGACTGGAGCGGGGGGGCGCCGTCTAGGCATCCCCCCCGCGCGGTTTGGTGCTCGCAACCCGCGGCGCGGGTATGGAGGCGGCGGCGTATGGCCCGCGCTGGCTGGCTGGCTGGCTGGCTGGGGCGCGTGGGCGCCCCGTTCGGTTCTCTCTGCGTCGTTCGAGAGCGGTGGGTGGCGGCTGGTCCCCGATCCGTTGGACGGGGGAGCGACTCATCGTAGGCGGCGTTGGCCGGAAGTCGTAAACTGGATATACTTGGACTGGCGAGGGAAAGGCAGTTTACGAGGCGTAGTCCCACTCGACCTGGGCGCGGCCGACGGAGAGGTCGGCCAGCTCGGTGAAGACGGAGGTGGAGACGTCGATGGAGTCGTCGGAGCAGCCCATGCACTTGTCGACGACCTTGGCGGTGGCGGTCTTGCCGTTGAGGGTGATCTGGATGGTCTTGCCGCAGGCCTGGGGGTCGCTCACGAACTGGGCGGGCGCCAGCGCGACGATGTGGTCCGTGGACGAGCTGGTCTCGCCGCACGAGCCGAGCCCGGGCTGGTAGTACGTCAGGTCGCCGTTGAAGGCGAGCGCGTAGCCGACGCTCATGGAGAGGGCGGCGACGATCTTGGTGACGGACATCATGTTGGCGGTTTTTTGTCTGCGGAGAATTGTTGTTCTTGTTTATTTACTGAGGATAGTAAAAAAAAAGTTTATAGTCTTGTGTGAAAGAGATAAGCGTGGTATGCCTTGGAAGTTTCCGTAGAAATCTGAGAGATTGGGTTTGAAAAATTGGTGGTTCGACGACGAAGATGCGTGTCTGTCGATAAGGATTGTTTTTTTTGTATACCGCTGGTCTTTGACGAGAGCGGGTGTCTATTGAGAGACAAGGAAGGGCAGCAGGCTAAAGAATGCCGTGCTAGTATAGTCCAAAGATTGGAGTATAGAGATAGAATGAAGTAATGAAGGTTATCGAGAAAAGGAGAGAATCCAGATAAGTCAGGACAGTTCAGGTCATCTTATATAGCCATCTCGTCGAGCTGGATCTCACTCCCGCTAGGCTGGAGAGTGCGGCACTGACACGCCACCAATACCTCATAGTTTCCGAACGAGCGACTAGGGGTCAGTAGGGCGTGAGGCTTGAATCATGATACTATTCTAAGTGGTGTTTAGTTGAAACATCAAACATACCTTCTGCCATCGACGACGGCCCGTGGACTACGAAGACTGACATCGCCTATGCCGCGTGGAGTACATGGGTTAGCGCGCTCATCCCCACGAACTGACGAGTCAGCATCACCTCCGGTGCGGGACCATTTCATGCTCGTCGACTCTAATGAACTTTAGCGCAGCCAATTGGCGTGGAGCCTCTAACGAGTCAAGATTAACTAGGGTATCTATTACGACTACATTCAATAACGTGCCAGCTGCCTGCAAGTCCTGGAGACTCGGAACCTCCGTGGTGATGTTTGAAACGGCCGGTCTGAAATATCTTCGGCCCTTCCGTCGACGGTCCTGCGAGAGACTGTACGGTCTATCCGTAGTTTACATGCATCGCGTCGATCACGATGGCTACAATTTGACTGCGTGGTCTTGGAAAAATGTTGCCACGACTTTGGTATAGAGCAAGGGGGCGAGGTTCTAGCGGTCTTGGGTTGTGGTGTCTCGATGTAAATGTGCCGTAGGCTTCCCCGAATATCGACGCATGAATACATCCGCAACTAAGTGCAGCTTTTGAAATTAGTACGACTCATTATTTGGCGTATACTGGTGGTTAGTTGCGCGTTTGCTTGTGGCTTAGCTTAATACGTTTCATATTACCTACCTAGGTAGTAACATAAATATATTATATCTGCGCAATTGATGAAACACACTACAAATGAACTTGAAAAGAAATATCAACTGCAATTTGTCAGCCACTTCATGAAAAAAGCATGGCCTCTTTAAGAAACCCCTTAAATCCACCGGGGTAGGTTCCGCTTATGAATGGGTTCGCTGATGTTAGACAATACTAGAGTTCAACTGGAGGCTCTGCTAATAATACCGTGCTCGAGAATTATGATGTGACTACATATTAAATAATGATGGCTCGCTGTTTTGTGAATCAACTAGAGTTCTATCGTTTAGACGCTCTACAAATGAGTTCAACCCCTTTTTGTGGTAAATTGACCACGTAATGGGGTATTTTCTCGGCGTCGTTATGGTCTTATCGCTTAACAAGCCCTTAATAAAGCTCGCGAGTAATTATAATCTGTCTAAATATATAGTTATTAAGCTAAATATAAAACTGCGTCACTATAGCATACCATTGTTCTCAAGTGTTGGTTTTATGTAAGCGTAGCTCATAGGTCAATGCTGTCTCTTGAAGCTAACCCCACGATTATTATCAACCCTATGCAATTAATATCAGAATTATATTATCATTAATTACCTAGACTTCGCAATTATGGGCTTGTCAATGACCCCCTTTGTAAATTTGCCCTGAAACTAAAAACATTCTCAATCTCCGTCGATGGTTGATTGGAAAGGGGGTTTTCGTAGTCCACGATGTTACACGACATATGCCATGGAGCGTGAATCCGTGGACATCCCCCCTTGGTCAGATGGGAAATAGGTCTGAAACTTGAGCGTTGATATCACACGGTTTCCAAAACCACCTGTGTATATGTGAGATTTAATCTCAATGAACACAGATAAATAAGGGTTAGGTGGTTATGCTTACTTCTTTCCTGTCTCTGTGAAGCAGCAGAACAGAAGCGCGATAGGCCAGCAGATGAACGCAGCCAGCACGGCCACACAGAAACCGATGGTCGGTCCTATTCTCCCGAGATCAGTATTTGCTAGCAGAGACGCGATCGGGGTATCTAAATCCCTTGACTTACCAATGATCTTAACACCACAGAGACCGACGCCACGGCCGCACTGGATACAGACGACGGGAAAGGGGAGTCCACAGTCAGCCATGTTCGGGGCTTATTTATTAACTTATTTGGGCTTGAAGGTGGAAGAAGCGGATGTTGATGGATAGATGAATTGATGACGGTGACGTTGCGAGACTTGGCCGGAATAGGCATAGTCTTGTCTTGGCTAAATCAATAAATATTGCATGTTAGGTACACCATGGCGTGGGGGTAAGAGATCTTGGCAGCGAAATAACTTGTTCAACCTCAGAAGAGGTAATGAGGTTATTTCTAAATAAATACTTAAATAAACGCTAAATATCATTCATATGTCTATATTAATACCTATCTATGAGTAGGTAGATAAATTAAAGTTGTGAGACTCTCAGAAGGCAGGAACTCGACCAAGTCCGGGAAGTCACTTTTCAACAGGCTGAAAGAGAATATTTCTATAGAAATAGGGGGCAAGAGAGTGGGTAGTTCTGGAAGAGCAGAAAGGGGCACTTTACGTGACTTTATCTCGAAGTCATTTAGTTATTGTCTCATTTTCTTTTTTGATCAAAATTCTTGTTAGATTTTACTGCCTTTTTCCTCCTGATAATCCAGGTAAAAAATCGAGGGACTACCTATACTATAACCTATTGCTAGCAATAGAGCTACAGTGGTTTATACGTAACAGGAAGGCACCTATACCGATTACATAATGACGGGCTACTTTGGCTATACAGGTACCTTAGGTATCTACCTAATGAAGAGTTTCTGTGAAGGGCTTCTTTATGTAGGATACAATTTGATAGTCGTCAGGGGTTACTCGTGGGGTCACCTAACTCCCTATCGGCGAGCCGTTAGCTATGTAGGTACCTAGGTACATAAAGAGGCCTTCAATCTGGGGAGCTTTTGGAGGGGTGACTCATCTCAGGGGTCGTTGTCGCTGGGCAACTGGCCGGGTCGCCAACATTGGACATAAATATCATAATTAGTCCCCCATCCAACAAGTCCTGATACATTCCCATAGACTGAGATAGCAATTGGTCTAGTGGTTATGCGCATGATGGACCAGATAAAACTGTCCGGGGTTTTTCGTAGGCCTAGGTTCGAGCCACACCGTGAGAGGGCGGCAACAAAGTTGGGTAGTTGCTCAGGTCAAATCTCCTGGTTCGAATCACAAGCTGAGCTTTTTGCTATTTGGTTATTCATTTTTTTTTTTTTTTCTCCTCCTGTTCAATCTTTTTTTTTTTTCCTGGCTCAATTCTTTTTCTATGGCCCCTTTTCGGGAGCCGTATTAATGCACGACAAGCCTCCTGCTACTAATTCCTCACTCTATGACACAACCATAAGTTGAATGTCTCGATTCTTGATAATAGAAGAGATATGATATTTCAAATCGCTAGTGTCAAAACTTAAAAAAAAAGATACATTTAAATTACCTACCTACTTATGAGGGAGCAATTTACGTCGCCGCAGCTTCTCAAATGCCTTGGACCGACGCAGTAAAGATTCCCGCAACCTGTTTTTTTCGTCGGCAACCGGAGCAGCAACTTGAAGCAATTTTTCAAAGTCTGGAAATATTTCGAAGTCTTCGTAATCAAGCGAGACGAAAGACCGCCTCCATAATTCCTCGACCATAGGTTCTGTCATGCGAGCCTCACTTCGAAGCTCGGCAACTACCTCTTGCAAGATCGCCATGCTCTCACTGTCTTCCATATTAAATGCGTCGCGAACATCACAGTAGTACGCAAGCCAAATGCTATACACGTGCTCACGGCTCCTTGAGTACATCCCAAACCAGTACTCACCGCCTGTTTCTTCCAGGCCAATCTTCAGAGCTTGGCGAAAAGCATAGCTGACGGGCATTGCGTAGTTGGGGTTCACCTTGGCTCTAGTAGAGTCTCTCAAAACTCCTAGGAATCCGTATAGCTTATCTCTTGGATCCGAACACTCGAGCATGCCGAATTTTTGTATTACCTCGTGAATCAGATCGGGGGTGTGTGACTGGTAAGTTTCCGTAACCATATAGGGACGCATGAGCCCCGTAGTCATTTCTTCAAGAGTCCCAACGGCCGTCCCTTGAGCTAAGGGGTCGGCGATCGGCCGGAACACATGTCGTGCTCTATGGGTTATAATTTTCTCTGCCGGGCTACACGAGCGCGAAATAGCATTAATGACTGTTCGCGGCCTCCCGTCCCCAGATAATCTAACTTCTGGCAGTTGAAAGTTAGGAGATATAACCCCTGCGAATAGTGTGAGCGGAAAGATGAAGAACCAACACCACACTTCCACACTCCGAGCTAACAGCACCTCTTGCACGATCCAGACGCGACTCCAGTAAGGGTGGTAGCTTAGATATTTAAAGCCATCCCACTGCTGTCCCGACCAATGTCCACAGCTCATCTTATCTCTCGTCTGGGCCAGGATCCGCACGTTAGCTAGGTCTTGGATCGTCTCTGGAATCCCGAGCCACGATACCACTTTGTTCGCATTGCGGTATACGCGCGCCATTTCTCGGACCTGGGATAGCCGCTCTGTACTATCGAGCTGATTTATACAGATCGCATCCACGAAAAAGAGACCGCTCACCCCTTTCCCCGCAGCAGTAGTAAGGAAGTCGAAAAGGTTCCGGCGCACGAAGAAAGGTTGCTCGTTGATTGAAATCTCATAAATGTCTTCGATACTGGTTGCGTGTCCCCATGTGTAAGATAGTGCGGCATATTCTGTCGAATGGAGGTTAGATAGATCGAAAATTTCTAAGCTGTATGACATGTATCGATTTGTCGTATGATCAGGGGATAGTCGCAACAGCCGGGTTTGCGTTTGGGCATTGATGATGGGATACTTGAAGCAGGAATCCCGATTCATAACTTTATCAAGGTCGGTGCCCATTGCGAACGTAGCCAAAGATACCGTACTATCAACATTAAATTTGGTTTAATGATAAAGGCAGCCCCCCTCTCCCCTGATCATGGTCCAAGGATCCCTTTGATGTTATAGAGGTTGTCAGTAATGCATGTCGACTGAGGCTATGCCCTATCGAGACCTGCTGACTTGCATATGGCCCTCTCTTCTGATAGGATAGTAAACACATGACTGCCTACCTACCTAGGTAGGTAGTTACTTGTCCTAGACGATTCAGGCCTAGCTATTATAGGTTTTTACAATAGTTCTGATGCTGAATGAACCGAATCTGCCTCGTTACTTTGGGCTTTGAAAGCCATGTAGGTATCGTCGTGTAATGGCGATAGATATGTGCTGACACTGAAGTACGAATTAAACCCCTTTGACCCTTCACTCTAACTTAGGGATGAAGCATACCAAAATAGCACCCACGATACGGACTTCAACCTAGTAATAAACCGTATCTTGACACAGAACACGGGACTAATTGATGTTACTGCGAGCCTTTGAGAATATTAGAAAAGTACCCCTTTCTTCCCGTAGGTAGTCAGAGTCCCAACATACCTAGTAGTTGGTGATATTATAAGTAGGTACTAATAAGTAACCCGCCTTTCTATTTGGTACAAAAGCTAGGTACTTCGGGTATCGGTATACTATCCCTCCATACCATTTCTAGGTTACAATATTCTGCAGTAATGTTCTAAGCAACCTTACAAGAATGCTACGCCTAGTAGGTTATTCCACACAAGAAACCAATCTTCAGGGGTTGAAAGTCTAGTGTCTATCCGATTTATATGATTGAATATCCTTCCCGGCCTGTGTATATTTTGGTCTAGGGGTGGTCTTGACGGCTTCAGCAATCGCGGATACATGACGTCATCCATGTTCGACATGTATCTAGGACAACATACGCGCTTCGAGGACGTGTGCTCAGCCTAGCGCGATATGGGTTGATAGTCGGTTGGGGGCGTTGGTCGTTTTCGAGTGTTGATTGAGTCACGTGAGGCTATTAACTTGCCCGTTGGGAATGGCGCGAATTTGGGGCCTTAGCGACGAGTCACTAGGGATTCAAATGAATTGGACTGGAAGCTTATACTCTTGAAATGTTTGTTCATATTCAAGACTCTGCTCTATACCACGTGACCTTCGTTGGCTTGGGCCAAACTCCACTTCAAACGTGATCGGTGTGTCCGTCGGGTATCATCGTAGGGTAGGAAATGGGGCGCTAGGTGCAGAAATGAGTTGGCGGTCAGAGAAGGGGGAATTAGCCGGGCTATCGAATTATCCTCTTTGCGAATCCAACTGTGGTCCTGGAGACTGCCTGAGGGTCTCATAATACAATTCTGCTCGTCTCAGCAGATATCCATCAAGGTGATAGGCCATGATTATAGAACCATTAAGCACTAGTGCTGAAATAATAGTTCTCCCAGAGGTATTCGTAGTCCTCCAATATGCCGGAGACAAGACTAGGCATGCGACGACGCACTCCGCCGATGACATTCCTCGTAAAGTTTTCGTAGAAAGCACCTCTCATAGTCCACCAACCGGCCGCCCAATACCTCTTGCCCCATTCCTCGTTCTCCAGAGCGGTGCTGCGTAGGCCTCTGTCGCGTAGCTGTCGTGCCGCGTATTCCATGCTTAGGCCAATTAGCCAGGGCGTCCATGATTTCTTGTTCTTGCTCCTTGATAATGCAATGGCGTATACCAAGGGGGCAAGGATGTGTAGTATCTCGGCAGTCTGACCAGGGCGAGATAGTGTGTTTAGAAGCTTCGCTGCGGGTTTGATGTCATCGGCTGTCAGAACCCGACTCATCAAATATGAGCTAATATCGCTAGGATTTGGTAGGCTGGGGAGACTAGAGCCCGTTCGTGGCATTGTCCAATCCTGCTCATAGACAGCCTTAGCAGACCCATTCATTTCTGTCGTGTCCTCGCCCATTAGCTCCTTCAGAGTATCCTCGTCGCTCGAGTCAACTTCTGGGGGGATTGGGTCTCGTTCGGGCAGAGCTGGTGTGACGAGTGGTCTTGAGTTGGTAACCCTCATTAGTAGTAACCGACAGACGGCTTTTATAATCTCTAGGACGATAACGACGCGCCACCGTATCCTCTCCCCTTTGCGCTTAGCTGCCATTTCCCATAGTAGCTCGGTGTATTGCACAACCTGCAACAATAGTGCTATTCTTCGATATAATCTGCTCTTAGATGTCCAGAATCTCGTATATCGTGCATGAGGGCTTGGTATCTTGGGAGAAAGTCCGGGTATCTTGGTAATGGCACCTCGAAGAACAGCATCGTGGTAGAGAGATAGTAGTTGAATGCCAGAATGCAGAGTTTCCGAGGCAATCTCAGCATCACGAAATCGACCAGGAATGATGTATGTTAAAGATCGCAAGGCACTCTCAATCTGTGAAACTTGATGGGCGTTCTTGGTGATAAAGTCGCCATACATATGCAGCCATTGTGGCGGTAGAGAGAGCATACTCTGAACGGGGTTCTGTGACTGTGGTTTACTGGACGGACGCGATGCGCTACCTCTAGAGTGATCGGCGGGTATCGACATTGTGGATGAATGGTGGATGGTATTAAGGAATAAATTAAAACGAATTAAAAATACAACGACACTAGAAATTAAGATCAATTGATGGAAGAAGGAAGGAAAAAAGGGAATGTGCGATTCGAAGCTGCGCAATTGATTCGATTGATGGTTGTAAAAGTGGAAGTAACGATGATGAGCTGTCAACCAAATGGGAAATTACCGGGTCCCATTTCGTCCATTTCGTCCATTTCGCGCGTCATGCTTCACGCTCCTTCCACTGCCTCGGCTCGGCTTAGCTGAAATGACGCGCTTAGGCCACTTTTGGTAGTTAATGTTATCGTTATCAGCACATGAGACTCGAAATGATAAGATAAGAGATTAATTACAGGGTCTCTCATCCTTAAACATCAAAACATCAAAACATCACATTCTTCTACTTCACATAAATTTGCTCCAAATACCCTTTCCATCCATCTCCTTCTCCAACGTAACCTATATACATGTCAGGTCTTACCACAATGACAAAGTTGTCTTCGACAGTAACAACGTCTGACGAGAAAACACTTAGTTGGTCCTTCGATCCATTGCTATGGCCGTTGGTTCCCGTCTGAGCTTCATCGCTGGGACGGAGAATAAAATAGGTGCAGATATCTCCGAACAATGTCTGAACATCCTGTTCTCCGAGGGAAAATATCAAATATTTTCCGTATGAAAGGATGGAGTACAACCGAGTTGCCTCGTTACTCCCGATAGGAGTAAGCCAAATATCCGGACATCGCTTGCCTGCTTTCCAGATGCCTCGCTCGGATTCTGCGATCAATTCAGATCCAACTCCATCATATGACACTCCCATTCCTATTATTATGTCAGTCTATCTTACCAACGAGATCTTCACGAGGTAAATGTCCTTACCGGTTATGTATCCGGCATTCTTCTCAATCGTCGAAACATATTGTTTCGCCGTGCGTACCGTATCTCGAACGAGAGCTGCCGCGACATCAATGACTTCTTGTGCTACAGCTCGACGTTCAATATCGTAGCCTCGGATCAACTTATTAGCAGCACCAGGTTTAAGCCCCGCGTTCTTGACTGCAGCCACAACACGCCAGCTGAGCGCGAATGCATCGGCAATGCCAGTATTTAAGCCTTGTCCCCCGTTTACGGAATGCACGTGAGCCGCGTCGCCTGCCAAGATGATACGACCATTCCCTTGCTTCGAGATGAAAGTGGAGGCGATTCGTTCTTTCACTAAACGTTGATATGTCTTGTTAGATTATCGTCCATTTGAGGTACCTGAAGCTCAGGGGCTGAAGCAAAGGCACATGATAGAATATGTGCTTACCGTCAAATGTACTAAACCACTCCGTCCTGACAAAGTCGATTCTATGCGGCGCCATGTGTTCTCTGATGGAGTCTTCCGCTTTCTTCTGTGTGATCTCTCCTTCAAGAAGCACGTAGAATCTCGCCATCCCGCGTTCTCGAGGAATCCATGATATCCGCGACTGGCCCCTGAGTTGGAACGTGATGATCTCCGAGCAAACAGGAAAGTCGGTGTCGATAAACGTGTCAAGGACCGCCCATACCATCTCTGGTTTCGTTCCGGCGAAGCTAATGTTCAACGCTTGTCGGACAGTTGAGCGTGCTCCATCTGCAGCAATAGCATATTTGCTCACGACCTTCCGTCCGCGATCTGTATTAAGCGTGACGCCGCATTCCGTTTCGGAGACGCTGATAACCTTCTCTTGATAGTAGACGGGTACGTCTAGGTGGTCTTTAAGCATTTGCTCCACCACAGATTGGCCGATCATCAAGAAGTTAGGGTGAAAGCAATGCTGGAGCGACGTCCACCAATGACTCTGGCGGGACTTAAAATCACCATCAGAGAAGGTTGAGCTAGCTGGATTCGGTAAGCTACCTACCAGTGTTCCTCAATATTAAGAAGTACTTACTGTTGCATTTGATTCCTAATGGAAGAAGTTCATTGAGAATCCCAACGACCTCGAGATACTGTTGCGTGCGTGCGTTCAAGGCATCTGCTCGGCCTACCTCCAAGGACCCAGGCTTTGCATCTAGAACCCTGTCAGGAGTTGGGTTCCATCATGAAGACGTGGCGACACACCTATGATCCTTACAGAAAGGCCTAAGCGGCTCGCGAGAAGCCCAGAGAGTAGTCCTGTGGGACCGCCTTATCTCAAAGTCAGCTCCCCGTATAGTGCATAAGGATGGATTTAATGACTAACCTCCAATGATTGCTAGATCAACCTGTTCTTCAGATCCGAGAACCTGATCATTTTGGGCCATGGCTGGTACGAGACAAATATGCTGATGGTTCGTCAAAGGCCACTCCGGTTGTAAGGAAGTCCTTGTACTAAATGAGGCAGTGGTTGAATTCTTTTTGCTGAGTCTTGATTATAAATCTATTTGAAGCTATTCACCGAGAGTTGTCTGTCAAGCTTACAAGATTCTGTTATGGTGTTAGCATTTGGTCAACATGATAAGTATCAACGGCGAGATGGTCTTATCGAATTGTTTTACGTTACGGTGTCGCATTTGCGGTATCAAGCACCCTAGGTATACCAGGAGGACATCGTGTGTTAGGACAATCCGGGCCTCGCCGACGGGACTATTCACATTAAGAGCTCTAGATTCCAAGGTCAAAGTTGCCTCTCGTGACCGGGATTCTCGGCATGTCCGCCCCATTTGCGGCAGGTTCATATAGTGCTGCGGAGACAGTACGAGACGGAGCTATGGTGGAGCTATTCCGTACCCCGGTCTTGGTCTTGCTAAACTTCCCCTTTAGGAAAGAGGAAGATTTTACTCGGTCATGCAGAAAGTTTTATGAAGCATAATCCGGGCCTTCAAGACACTAAATTTTACGAGAAAGCATTGTAATCTATGAGTAACGCAAAAGATCGCGCTAGCCACGCTGTTGTTAGACCAGAATAACTTCAGTTCTTGATGGCTTTAGCCGTGATGCCGGAGACTACTCACTATAGAGTTACAGCGGCTATTGGCCTGCTATAAAGCTTGGTTAGTTAATTTGCAACGTTGCCGCCTTGCCAAGTCGGCTTTTTCTCTAACATATGCATTAGATGAATAAAGACCACGGGGTATCGCCACTGATACTAATTGACGTCTCCTAAATCGAGGCTCTGTGTATCATATGTATTATGCAAAGGGCCCGCATTGTCCTGCAAAGTCGTACTCTAGTTTATAGGCTCGACCATATCTGATGATTACCACCATACTGTTGGATCCTACTCACAATATGCCGTCCGTCTTGAAGGTCGATTCTGCCGATGGTTCGGCACTTCCAACAGTTTTGGCTGAGCTAGGAAAGTTCGAGCCCGCTCATCTCGAAACAGCGTCACGCATTTTGAGCATCATCTCACGATATAAGCTCACAAAGGATGCATCACTATCGAAAACCAATAATGGGGTCAACTTCCTATCCCAGATTTACTCGAGGGTTTCGGTTAATGAGGCCGTTCTCATGTGCCTTCCTGCGTTCCCCTTCAAATCGCCAAATACAAGCAGAAAGGTTCTTGGCCGCCTCCCTGACAAGGCAGAGGAGTTTGCGCTTGCACACCTGAACGGATTATGCGCCGCGATAGGAGATGTTTACAAACCTGGCGCGAGGTTAATGATCGTCTCGGATGGACTTGTGTATAACGGTATTTCTTCCTTAGACTATCCCCTAGTTTATTATTAACTCGAAGAAGATCTTTTAGGAGTTCCGGACAAGGACGTCTGGGCATATGGCGAAGCTCTTCGAGCGTTAAGGGCGAGAAAGGACTTTCACCACATCGAATTCTGCCGACTCAAGGACATAGTACACATTGACGTACCTAATGAACTAGATGAGATTAGATGTAAGCAAGATTTCCACGTATTTTGACTTCAAATTGGCATTTCGTATCTTTGAATGCTGCTATACCTGAACCTGTATGTTGAGGCATACTAACCTCGACTGCCTTCTAGATGTTGCCAATGCCACCAATTTTCGGCATGCCCTACTGGAACAGTTTAGCAAACCCGGGTTTAATGTCTCGCTTAGGATTTCGGAAGATGAAGATACATGCTTAACATATAGGGGCTACATCAAGTTCCTAGAAACCGATCTTCAAAATGTGTACCCGATAGGCGAGGGGCGAAGTAAATCGAAATACAAAAGGGGAATCGAGTACATTGCTAAGCAAATGCTCATGAGAGGTGATGTGAGTTTTACCCTGACCTTCGCGCGTTGTTATAAAAGGGGGTTGAGGCTGACCGTGGCAACATAGGCGTTCGCTCGGGCAGTCCGGGAAATGTTCCCCGACAGACTAAGGCTATCGATCCACGCCTCGACAGGCGAAAGCAAGCTCTCCGTCAACTTACTGCCGACAGACACGATGCTCACAACTCCCTGGCACTGCAGCATCGCATTCCGGCTCGACGGCACTACCACAACTGGACATCGGTCCAAGTTTGAAGCCGACGACACTCTCGAGCTCGTGTACGAAGACAACAGACCAAGTTACTTCCGGGAGAAAAGTGATTTGTTGTCATGGGCAACCGAAAAAGGGGGCGTCACCTGCGAGCCTCTATACCCCGCCGGCCTAACAATCCGACCGGCCGCAGGTCCGGGAGCTCTATCCATACATGATGTAGACGCCACAAAAGTCCGCGCACTATCACAGATTAACTCGCCCATCGTGTTACGGGGCTTCTCACAAACGAGGAATCGAGCTTCTTTCGTCGAGAAAGCTGGGGAATTTGGCACGCCGCTGCCGTGGAAGTTCGGTCTCGTACTCGAGGTCAAAGATCGCGGTGTGGATACGCGCGGCTTAAATAATGTGCTTTCGGCCGAGTGGATGCCGTTCCATTACGATGGGTTGTTCAAGACGGAGAAGAAGGTAAAGGATGATGGAAGCGAAGAGCTAGTGTCTACACCGCCGTTGTAAGTTGTCTCTTGTTTCTTCGCTGTTCTGTCTCGTTGCTGATCCGCTTGATTAGATTCCAGTTATTCACAGCCGTCACGGAATCCCCCAAGAACACGGGCTTCACCCTTTTTTCATCGTCGACGTTGCTGTTAAAGTACCTTCCCTCCCACCTACCCCTCTCGTCTCTCCGCCCCCTGACTTGGACCGTGTCCACATCCTCCTTCAACTCCACAGTTCTCCAGGGCCTGCCGTTAGTCGTGGACCACCCCGCCACAAGCCGCCCCTGCCTACGTTTCCACGAGCCGTGGCCACAATCCAAGACGCGCTTCGACGCCACACACATAACTATCGATAACGCGGACGCCCACGACGTCGATAGTACGAGTGTCTGCGATGCGCTAACGAGCTTGCTGCATGACCGCCGCGTCGTGTATTACCATTCCTGGGAGAAGGGCGACTTGCTCGTGAGCGATAATGTCCTGGCTATGCACACGCGGAGCGATTTCACGGCGGGATGCGAGCGGGAGCTTTGGAGAATACATTTTGATTAAATACGTAATGCTAGGTTGTATTGGTAAACCACAAGTTATGCCGGGGCTGTCTTCTTCAATCCCGAATTTGAGAAGGGATACCATTACTTGAATTTGTAAGAATCTGAGGATCTCCCGAAAGTTGTTGAGGTTGTACACTAGACACATAGTATAGGCGAGGTAGCTAAGGTCTCTTTCATGGATGTTATCGGGTACTATAATACCCTATCGCATTAATTAGGTAGCTAGCTAAGTAGATATCGTGTCATATAATGCCATCTGCTATACAGTTCAGGGGTTCGTGCCAAGGCTCTGCATCTTGAGACACCGCACTAAAGGAAAGAAAGAGTTAAACCAATCTGAAAGCAATATTATTTGACCTCGAATCCCCAAATGCCATGCTTCATGCCTCTTCCAAAATGGAGGGTTATCTCTTCCCCTCGAATCAAGTGCAATTCGCTTTCTGTTAGCGAAAGCTCGTGGCCTAACCTACGGCTTTACCAGATATCCTAGGGTAATTTTCCAGTCCCACTTATCCTCTGGTCCGATGTCTGCCGTCCCTAGTCTTTCTTGGTACACGCTTTCTGCCCCGGGCCCCTTATATGAACGTTCAAACACTATACCACATTTTCTCTGCGACTGCAAAATTTCTACATGCTCCAGCTGCGGACAAAACTCCTCAAAATACTCATTGACGAGGGGATCCTCAGCTGCGACGCGGAGGTCTTCGAAGAACAGCATATTCGAATATTTGTAGACATTCGAATGGTCTGGATCGAACTTAAAAACGAAGCAGCTGTCATAGTGATTTACCGAGATTCCCAGAGTCTTCAGGTTTGGTAGGGTTGTGCTTAAAAAGGGAAAGGCACGCCCCCAGGAATATGATTCGACAGGAGGATATTGTAGTTTGGATAAGGTGCAAATATCCAGGCGGCGAACACGGCGGAGGAAATTACTGCCGGGCTTTCGAGGCCTACATATTTCCCAGTCCCCAGATGTTTCCCAGTCGCCAAAATTTGCCATGATGCAACAATGAACCCCGTTCAGTATCTGATATGGCTCTATCCAGCTCACTTGCGCCATATCCTTTTGAATTAGGTTTTCAACTGCCCGCTCGTCGATCATCTCTGATATGACTAGCTTGTCCTTAATGGGGTTGAAAGGGAGTGATTTTTGATCTGGTTCCCCATATCTTCTAATGGCCAGGCATCGGAGAGCCTTGCAAATGTGGAAGACCTTCATAGACTTCCATGTTCGAGCCGGTTTGAATAATAAAAGGGGACAAGTCTCATATGTAGAGTGCAAATAGGCTTCTAGGTCATAGTCCCCAGCCACCCACTCAAAGATTTCGAGAACTAATTCGACCGGTAAACTTAGTAACGGAAATCCCGGGTAGTTTGGTGTATTCCCATGGCTCGGGACGGTCAAATTCGGAGTGGATATTTCAGGTTGGGGTGGTAAGAGAAACCGTTCGCTTATTGATAAACCGGACTCATCAAAGCAATCTGTGCGGCATTTAATGAATGATTTGATTTCGTCGAAAACTCGTGACCATGCAGCCGAGCTTTTTTGTTTGATGAAGGTCAGCCTGAGCTTTTCAGGGGTTCTGAAAACAGCGACTTCTGCAACATCGCGATCGGCCATTGTGGTATTGGTAATTCTTGTTTTGATGAGGTGAGTGTGGTTAGATAGGTATTAACTAATTTGTGTGTTATAGAGACTTGCTATGTATGGGACAAGTAACAGTAAAATGGTGAAAGGTGTAATTTTTCGATATAGGAGGAAACTTTGGGGGTTTTGTAAGATATAGTCAAATACTTACTATGGATTTTGATGTTCGAAATATTAAAAGAAGGCCTTTGTGGAAAGTTTATGTCTTTCTTTTTTTTCTATTTTCCTTTTATAAAAAGGATAGGTAGGTAGCTTGTGGCCACGAAGTTTAAAATCGTACCTAAAAGCTATTGCTAGCCGTGGCGTATAGAGATACAATTTACCTACTAGGTAGACAATACTTTAAAATAATCCAATCGTTTCATATGAGTTCTAATGTCTTTCTAAATTATGACTCACTATTATAGTGGGCTAATCGAATTGTAAACCATCACCACATATTTAAGTAGGTGGTTAAGGAAATATAAGTTCTTAGGAACCAGCTCTTTTCAAACTCCTTGTAACTATGTACCTACCTAGGTATATTATTTACAATTTACGCGGATTTTCTGAATGAGGAGTTCATATTAACCATAGCTAAGCAACTCAAGTACGGACATTAAGTTAGAATGTCAATAATAGTAGATATAATTGAATGATGTGTACCTGTAAAAACCAATCCGAACACGTCCACTTCAACAAATCACAATATCACCAATCACTTATTTATTAGGTAGTTGTAAGGTACCTATGTTGACGTTTAAGTAGTACAATAAATGTTTACAACAACTACGGTAAATTTTTTCATTTCTTTCTCGGCTAGCATGTATAATATCACATTAAGTCATTGAAACCATCGGTTAACAGCGTGAAAGAGGGATCCTGTATATGCGTGTGAACCGATAGTAGGGTTATCTAGAAATAGCAATTTGGTGACTCTTTACAACATACATTTTAGCATACTAACATGCTGACCACCGTTCTGACTAGTTGAATTATATCATGGCATGGAGAATACGTTCTAGAAATGAACTAGACACACCAATTGGCCACACTTCAGTATTGCTTGTTCTAATTCTCTTCGAATTATTACTCCTACTAATGCTGATGCTGGACACAGTAACTTTAACCACACAGCCCAGTTTTTCCCTTAGAAACAGCCCATCCACTTTTTTGATGCATCTTATTGGTTGTTTCCACTAAAGTTACATCGCACCAAGAGTACTTTCTTTCACATATAAACTGCCATATAAATGCATGTACCATTTGTGTTATCTAATTTAATTGAACTTTGTATGTCCCATACCGCCGCGTACATATGTATAAGATAAGATGAATTATATCTATTCGAAAGCCCTTCGAAAGGCCTATTTAATAAATATAACTTTAATATTTAAAGTTACATTTTAAAGATGTTACAAAAATAAGAAAGGTCAGTATATTTTAAGTGTGCTGAGATCAAGGTGGTCACGTGAGACCCTTAGTTTAACACATTACCCCCCTTATACCGACTTACCTTAGGAACTTTTAATCCACCTAACATCTTCAAAACGCAACTTTAAATATTGAAATAATATTCATTAAATAGGTCTTTCGAAGCGCTTCATAATGGGTATAGTGCATCCAGTTCTATACTTACTTTCATTGTAATATGATTGAAATTGTACACAAAAATAAACGTGTTGCGACAAGTTGTATGTTAAGTCTTAGTGTAAGAAGCGAGAACCAATAAAATGCCTAGATCCACACAAAAAAGTGGATGGGCTGTTTCTAAGGGAAAAACTGGGCTGTTTGGTTAAAGTTACTGTGCTGGACACAGATACAAAAAAAAGGGGGGGATTGAGTCACGTGACTAACACGCTCTTCATAAAGATAAACACCTTTAATTTAATAACAAGCATTCGACTCACGCTTAAATAAATCACATTATTTGCGCTACCTCTAGTAGCAATGTCAAACGACGGGAAAAGGCTATTTCCAATAATAGATTCTTTAATAGATCCATTAGAGTGATTCAAGATCAAACGAATTGTTGCCAATAATAGTTAATAGCTTATATTGTCATCAATTTCAAGTGTCGACTACACGTGGCGGGTTACTGCCGAAGACGTGTTCAGCCGTACCGAATCCCATTGACGAAGCCGCCAAGTCCAATTCCGCGTAATAGGTTAGGTTAAGGCTAAGAAAGACAGGGGTATTGTTTGTGATCGACGGCGGATCTATCACGTAGCCACTGGCGTCATTCCTCCACTGCGGAAACGCTGTATCTTCTCTTCATCTTCGAACAAAAGATCCCCTCGAAGAGTTCCATAGATGGGATTTACGAAAAAACTTGAATTGGGAAAACGAATCTGATGATCTCCAAGACGGATGATTCTTAAGAAAAACCCATCGTGACAAATTCGGGTCACGGCGGGGGACGGACTAAACTATGGGCCAATCACAAATGCATACATGTAACCCGGTAATCTTGAAACAGATTTTCTGCATGGTCCTTCGCCAAGGGTAAAAGCCCTAGGCTGATCATGGATCGTCAATGGGTCCACGGTTGATCCGGCTTGACCCAGTCCTGGTCTTTCGTTTGTCGTCGCTCTCAATTCTGCCTCCGATTGGCGGCTTCATCCCACCTTCGCGCGTGTTTCGAAACAATGAGGAGGCGGGCTGGCATCGACTCGTTTCAGGTTGAGCCGACAATCGAATGGCCTCCAGTCACTTTCTCTAGTGCTACATACGCTCTGCCAGATGGCCTAGGGAATAGCAAGGCTCATTCGACTAGCGAACGATGCTTGTATGCCTCTTCCCCAATGAGCAATCAGCATGGGGTGATGCTGGGGACCGCGGCCCTAAGTATGACGGAGCATACGGGGTTAATTGCGTTTGGGGGGTAATATATCACAGAAAGGTAGCCGAATGCACGCGGGTGTGACCTTCAGGCTGCCCAACGTAAATCTCAAGTCCTGTTGTCCTTCGAAACTATCCTTTTCTTTCGATCCAGATTTTGATCGCTTATTCCTTCGCAATACTACCCCTATCATAGCCTCTAGCCTTCGTTCAAGACACCGCAAATTGTCAATTGCGATTAGAAACAGTTCAATGGATCATCCATCGAGGGTATTAGCGCAGGCGCGAGAGCATCTCGAGGCTCTCAAGCAATCCGGCCTCAGCCGTGACGCTTTGCTTGCTTTATTAGAGGAGCAACCACAACCGCAACCACAACCACAACAACAGCAACAGCCGCAACAGCAGCAACCACAGAATGCAATGGTAACAGATGGTACGAGATTATTCCTAATGTCGCTCGCAAATTTACCACTAATGGATTCGTAATTGTAGCTTCTGCTCTGCCAAACTTCAGCTACAGAGACATCAATTCCTTCAGCCAACCTGCTAGACAACGATCATCCGTCTCGTCATCTAGATCTAGCTGCTCGAGCCGCGATAGCGTTTTCTCTTCGGCATCCGCACGAAGCTCGATATCATCGGCAACGGCCCCGGCGACGGATGCGAAGTTCTGGTGCACATCGTGCGATAAGACATTCAAAAGGAAATTCGACTGGAAGCGACACGAGGAGGAATTCCACGAGCGATCGCGCAAATACCCCTGCCCGAATTGCAACCAGAGCTTTTGGGGACCTAACACATTTAATCAGCACCACAAGTCGGCGCATGGCTGCAAGACATGTCCTCATGCAGACACCGTCGTCAAACACCTACGGAAGAGGAGGGCATGGGGGTGCGGATTCTGCGCTGCGATGCACGGCAAGTTTGAGAAACACATTGACCACGTTGCTGCGCATTTCGAGACCGGAAGCACGAAAGTAGATTGGCTGCATTCGAATGTCATATACGGTCTTTTACACCAGCATCTTATCCACGAAGCGTGGAAAGCATTGATTGCGAGGAAGCAGAGCAAGTTTAATGGTCACCAACCTATGTTCAGCTGGAGTCCCGAATCAACGGGACGAGCTCAAGGTTTCGTGGAGAACGAGAACCCCGGGCAGCTGCAAGATCTCTTAGAGTTTTTCGACGGGTCCAAGGAGTCCGCCGAGAATGTTGTCGAAATGGCGTACACCTGTGTTCACGTCGTATTCCGACCGAGGTCAGGGTCTGTTACTCAAGGCTCACCCCAATCGCCCTTAGGCCCGACGTCTCCCACCAACATATCCAAACACGTATCTGTCACACCGAGGACCCCCTCCACTCCACGGCGCTCGGCATCCACATCCGCGTTACCCGGAGTAAGTCGGCATAGCAGGCGGACACCGTCTAACGACTACCCCCACAATACCGTCTCCGCTCAAGTTTCGAATTTGAACTTGGCTATGCCTAGCCAGCAGCAACCGATGATCAACGCGTACCAAAACTTCGCCATGCAACCCGCCCCGCAACAGAGGTACGTGCCGCCGCCCATCACGACCGACAAGGCACTCCCACCCGCACCACTAGCACCATCTCCGACTTCGCCAATGCAGATGGACTTCCCAATCTTCAACACGGAAGAGGGACTGTTACCGCCACTTGACCTTTCCTCGGAGGACTGGCGGAGCTTTGCGAGCACCTTAGTCGAAGTGGAAGAGGAGCAGGCACACCCCCTCTCTTCGGGCGAGTTCCCCATGAGTTGGGAGGACTTGGGGCAATTCAACGCGAATTCATGATAGTTAATGGTGGTGGCGGTGCAGGGAAGGCGATTGCTTAGGCGTTTTAAAAGCTCTGGAGCTTGTATTGTAATGTACTGTTATGCCCGGACCCGGGGCTCCGCTGGAAAAGCATAATGTAATGATAGTGGGCGATATAAACAGCTAGGCTGTACGTACGACGTTTGGCATGCAAAAATACAACAAAATGATTGTATCCAAATCAAATTACTCATAACGTCTATAATTGTAGCTGATAATCTCGAAATACATACCTAGGTACCTAGCTATGGCTCGAGTGATACTTTTGAGGATAGGTGAACGGGCAGAGCTAACGTATCGCCTGAGCAATACTACAATACTGTTTAAAGAGAGGTAATACTGTTTGAAATTTTGGCTTTTACAAAGTTGTCAATTTACGCTAATATTATTGGAATATTGAAGTTCTTCCATATCCTATATGAAAGTCACATGCGTTAAAATTCAACTGCGGCTCAATTGAAGGTTCGCGATATAGTTTGACTAAAATTTTAACTTTACCGAATTCCATTTTCGCGTTTATCTAGGACCAAGCTCGGGTCAGGTGGCTTAAGCCGAGACTAAGCAACGATGAGCTGTGGCTGAGCGTGTCTAAACTTTACTTCATTAATTAATTTGTTAAAATACAAAGTTTCACACTCACTTCTTCTTCAGCGCTCCCAGCTTCTCAAGCCTGCCGCCACCTCGGAAGCGCAACTCGATCCTGTGCGAGTGCCGTTCTGAAAGTCCGCATACTCCGACCGGTCGGATCCTCGCATAATCGCGATCGACCGATCGTTGAAATCGCCCACCTCTTGACGGTTACTAGCGTCGGTGTGCCGGGTAAGATTGTTTCTTTTGAAACACGTTGGTCAGCATAAGTGCCTATTCAGGTACGGGGATATTAATAGGTAGGTACTCACTGCCAATATCTTGTGTCATGGAGAGACATGGCAGATTCAAAACCGGACACTTTGGGGGAACGAGAATCCCACTGGATGTTGAAAGCCGTGTTGATGGCGTCGGGACACTCTGCCACCGTGCTTTTCCATATGGAAATAGTTTTGATAAATCCGTCCGCGTCAAAACGCCTTAGTCCAACCACGCCGAATCGCTTGAAACACCAAGGGCTTCGCAGCCGTCGCTAGCGTTCTGGATAGGAACTGGTCCACCCTTGGCTATAACGAGCTTCAGCCTTCAAGTCATACAGCGGCTTATACGCGCGCTCTGCATCATCGGGATTACCTGTGTATCTCGCCGCGATGCCTAAGGCTGGATTTCGTGCCGGCGGTGGTGCCTGGACCATCATGAGGCCAGCTGTCGCATTGCTTCTATCGTCCGTAAGTTTCTTCATGACTGGTGCAATATCCTTAGCGCGCTCAAGAGGGAATACGAAGGCTCCAACCCAGATAACTCTTTGGTCGTTGCCGAGCTCGCTCAGCGGAGTGGCTTTGATCGTCAGTTGAGTGACGAGTCCGAAGAACTGTCCTGCACCTCGGATAGCGTACAGCAAATCCGGCTCTGTTCGTTGACTATAATCAGGTTTCCGCTCGCGTCTATCATGTGAGCGGCTATGATTTGGTCTGAGTCGTAACTAGTGATTGAAGTGGTGATTGATACACCTCCGCCAAGAAAATAGGGAATGGCACCCACGGTATTTCCATTCCCTAAAGCTGCGGGTTAGGTTAGGTGAGCGAAAGGGAACCGCGCATCAGCTCCGAGGTCTCACCTGTGAAGATGCCCGCGTTAGCTAGCGCGATAGCTACCTCCTTTGACAAGATGCTCCCTTTTAGCACGGTTCTTTTTGCCGCGGCATCAATCTTGATTCCGGAATATTTACTTAGGTCAATGATGATTCCATCATCGCCAATGGTTGACCACTCGCTATGCCCTCCACTTTTGGTAACAAGGGGAATTGATGGTTTAACGGCCTATTGTACCTTCACAGGTAGTAGTGAGTAGTCGGGTATCAGCACCGTCTTCTTGATTTGCTCCTCAGATACAGGGAGCACAATTGCATCGGGGTTCTGGTGGTCAGTATCAGACCATCGTTCAGCATACTCTTGGAAGCGCGTGCCATTCTTGTCCGCTATAATCTCAAGACTTGGACCGATCTGAACCTGCAGCTCGTCGAGTAAATTAGGAGAGAGCTTATTAGCCATATTACTTTGAATATCGTTCTAGCAGAATAACTAACGAAAAGGACAGGTGTAAGGGGCAGTTGATAACAATATTCCATTTTTGGTTTAAAATGGAGGCAACGGTTAGACAACAATATTCACTATCGGTAATAATGGAATCGCGATCGATTGAGATCTGCTGCGTGATGTGGCATTTGGTAACGACAAGACTCTGGTCATAATTGGTGGCGGGGCCCTGGTTTTCAACGTAACTACGGCTAGTTCCCACAACGGCGCTCTCGTAGCTACGGGCACATGCGACTGTGTCGGACTTCTAGGTGCTGTGCTCGGAGGTGCTATCGGCTACCTAACCGGCGAATATGGTCTCGGTGTTGACAATATTGTGTCTAGGTATGAATGTGGTGCTGGCAGATGGCAGTACTGAGATCATCACCCCGGAATCTTCACCAGACTTATTTTAGGCGTTTCGAGAGGCAGGACTAAGCTTGAGCATCGTGACATCGGCCGCGTCCAAAGCCTATCCCGTCGACAGCAGAAACTTATATACGGCCTGGGCGGGTGCTCTAATCTAGGTATACATCTACACAGCCCGACTCCGTACTAGGGGCAATCGCAAGCTTAACCATGAAGCCACCCATGTCACTCTCCATAACCTGGGCCTTGGGCAATACAGGCTAACCATCTATCGTCGTGTCCGTCTTCTACCACGACACGGAAGGTATAAGGCGGGCCGCGTTTGCACCGTTGCTTCCTGTTGGCCCGGTTTCGGGCGGGACTGCGGTCACGTCATACGAAACGTGGAACGCCGGAAGCACAACCGCGTGCGCGAAGGGGGGCGTAAGCCGACGTAGGCCGTTGGCATGTCACGTTTAGATACAACATCATGGCATGCGGTTTACGATGTATGGGAGGAGCTTGTGGGAAGGGCCGGGTTTGAGCATAGTTCGGTGCTGCTTGGTATCAATGCGATAGGGAGAGCACGCGATCTACCAGTTTCCAGCTCGGCTTTCTCATTCCGACAGACTGTCAGTCTTCTCGCGTCTATCGCAGCACTGCATAGGTACGGATCCAGCTCTTGATGCCATGGTCTTGAGCTACGGGCAGAAAGCAAGGGAATTGTGGCAAAGTGTCGATAGACTAGCCTAGCACAGCGCGCAAGTGTTCATTCATTCTGAAGCAAGGTTGTTATCACTAACTTCGCATGTATACCTAGGTACATCAACAATGCCTTTAGCGATGAAAGTTTAGAGACAGTGTACGGTACAAGCCTTTGCAAGTTACAGGCACTGAAGAAAGATATGATCCGAAGTGTCGGTCCAACCAGTGGTTTCCAATACCCTATAATCAATAACAGGCCTCTTTAGGCAGTCGTTGACGACAGGTGATCCGGAAGGGAATACATAATCCGCGTCCGCATTAGGTAAATGTATAAAATTCCTTCTATTGCTAGGCGAAAGAAAAATTATCGCGTGTGGGAGTAAAAATAAGGAGCTCCACCGCAGTGGGGATGGGTATACGACCGGACGTGAAATTTTTTTCGTAGTAAAAAAAAAATAAAGGCCAAAAGTATTAGCTTCACTCCGTTTCGATCGGAGGTCCTCCGGGTTATGAGCCCGGCGCGCTTCCACTGCGCCATGAAGCTTTTCTGACTGTCGTAATCCATTGGTACTGTATTGTGTTTACGTTAACCTATAAGCCCTTCGCCGACCTAGGACCGTGACTCACATTGTCACAGTGCCCACTCTTGAGTCCTATTGGGTGAATTTTAGATTTGTTCTTGTAACCTTGGGTACCTAATATACTTTTTGAATATAATTTTCCGATTTAATTCTTCTGATTAGGTACCTAGGTCCTAGGTATGTTCGTGTTTAATAGCATATCCTTCATGGAGTTAACTAAACTTCTACGTTAGATAATTCGAGTCGACCCAGGTGCCTACATGGCATTCAGTGCCGATTTTACTAAATTGGTAAATTATCTCAATTACAGCGTAACCAAGGACATCTGACATACCTATTGTTGCACACGGAGGGCAAAAAGAATGAAAAGAAGATGCACGGCGAGATATCAAAAGCAGTGGGTCGACCTAAGTCGGTTAAGATAGCTGTCCTATTTTCCCAAGCTTCTAATATTTAATTACGGAGGAATTGGAAGACGATACCGTTCACGTATGTCTTCGCGTACTATGTATGAGCAAGCACTATGGTCTAGACCGCGATACTAACAGTCATCAATCACGAATGTGATTTTCATGGTTAGGCAACATTCGGTATATGCTTGGGTAGGTAAGGTACCTAGGCAGTTATAAGCCTTAGGTAGCTTTTAGCCAACTAGAGGACTCCTCCCTAGGTATCCCTTATTTCATTCTTCCTCAAATTCACGTGTAATGTGGTAGTCAAGTCTACAATTACCTGCTCGCCTAATAGCCACCCAGCCCCAGTTATGATGCTTAGGTAGTCGCCTTGTCAGTCTTGATACCATCCTACACATTTTGATGAAAAACATGAAGACGAGTCTTCTTCAATAGAACTTGTCTGTTAAAATTTAACTCCTCGTCTCAAGAATTAGTTTGCTGCCCAATATTGTCCACGGCAACCCCTATTTGACAGTAACGATCTTGCGTAACAACAGTTTCGAAAGGTAACTACCTAGGCATAATATGAGCACCTAGTAACCACTCGAAGCTACTTACACAAGTAATAACAGAATCTTATTACTTCATTGTCACGGCAAAACCAAGAGAAAAGATTGAAGGTTTTGAGTGGTCTACCGGGCTAGTATAGCCCGGGGAAATCGTGTTTTATAAGAGCGTATGAGCAGGGGTTTAGTAAGGGCTATGATCCACGTTTTCCACGTGACATTCATTGCCGTTATTATTTGACACAAAATATGTATTCTACATTTATGTCAGTGCGTAGACGTTCTGCCGTTAATACCCCGCGAGTTATTTCGCGGATTACATCGCGCCATCGTCAGTCGATTTAAGATCTGTCAAATCTTGCATCTCACGGTATGACGGTTAAAGTTAACTTCAAAACACGCGTGATTCTCATAAATATCAATAAAATCCTACAGTTTCCTAAGTGCCTACTTAAATGTTGGCAGATTCAATTTCATGTAACAAGACATGTAGTCCTAAACTCCAGCCCTAGCCCCAAAGGCGCATGGTAATTATCTCGAAACACCGTGCCGCATTGGAATAATTGAAATTGATCCTTCAGGCCTTACATGGCAGCTATAAACTGGATCTTTAAATCCTGTTGGATATAGGTAGATTACACAGCCCTGGGGGTAATTGGACAATCCCAATAATGAGCTAAAGAGTTAGGAATAGAGAGCTGGTCGCCGAGGCGTTGGTGCTGAAAGCGTTCTCACGTTCTATTATTTCCCCTAATTTTTCCTGTCTTTGTATTATTATTCCGTACCTATGTCATCACATCAAATTAGAAGTCGCGTGAAGTTCGGAGCGCCGCCCGGATCTGCAGCTACTTCACGACCGGGGTTGATCAACCCCAGGATTGACGCGCTAGGGTAGGTACCAAAATAGGTATTTTTAGAATCCTAATCTAGATCTAGACACCTCGCAAGACAGGATCGCACCAAGTTTTTAGGGGCTGAGGTGATATTTGTTGAACGCACATTGGCCAATCCGTTCTAGGCTGCTGGCGTCAAGGTAATACCAACAACTTGGAATGCTTACTGACGCAGCGCAAGACAACTACAAAGTCCCTACTAGGTAGGTAGGTAAGGACCTATTTCGAAGTGCTATGTAAGTCCTATTTCTGGGTGTAAGCCTTAAATTGTAATGTAATTTCTAGATCCTATAGGAAGATAATATAAGTTATGAGAATATCCTGTTGTCCTCGGGCCATGGACTGGATGTCTGGATCTTGCTCGTAGAAACGACTCATCTGCTTGTTGGCTGTTCTGTGCAGTAGCTCACTACCACCATGGCTCTGCTTCAAAGTATCAAACGCATAGCATGCCTCGCAGCTTGCGTCTTGCTCGCAAGCCCGGCTAATGCAGCGCCAGTAGAAACTCTCGACGTGTTGTCTCAGCGCAGTTCCGCAGGCGGAAAGCGCATCATTCTTTGGGAGACAAGTTTATCAGCTGAGCTCCAAAGCATCCCTGCCCTGTTGACCGCGGCGACTACACTAGCTTCATCAACCGTCATCAAATCGATAACGAATTGGGAGACGAAGCGACCACTGGAGCTGACCAAAAACTTGCCTTTTCGCCCGATGGTGCGCACACCACAGCATCTCAGCGGCGAGAACTGGAATAACCTCATCTCTGTCGTGTCGTCACAAAAGAACACCATCGTGCACTTCTACAACGAGCCGGAAATGGCCGGCATCAATGCAGCCGACGCGGTTGCGAAATGGCGGGCGAACATGATCCCGCTCCGGCAGAAATACGGCGCGAAGCTCGTCGCACCCGGCATCTCGAGCGCCCCGGCTGGCGCGGCATGGCTGCAGGCATTCATGGGCATGCTGGCGGCCAACGAGAAGCCGGACTACCTCAACCTGCACTTCTACACGCTGCAGAGCAGCTCCAGCGACCAGGAGATCGGCAACGCGAAGACCTACTTTACCAACATGCACAACACGTACAAGCTTCCCATCATCGTTGGCGAGATCGCGAGCACCAATCGCGACGGGGCTCAGGTGGTGAAGTTCACCAAACAGGTGTCGAACTGGTTCGATGGCCAGAGCTGGATAGCCGAGTATGGCTTCTTCGGCGTGTCCACCAAGGTAGTCGATACTTTCGTGAGTCCGGCGGCGCAGTTGCTCACTGCAAATGGTGCTTGGACCGACCTTGGGAAATGGTGGATTGGAAAGTAGGGGTAAAGGGGGGCGCATTATGCAGGGACTTTGGAGTTTTTTTTTTCTTTTCTTTTTTTCTTTTTTTGAATACCCTGTTGAGAGTGGCATGTATATACGGAGCCAATATCATCTGCATTACTATCTTACACTTCTTTCTTGTTTGATATTCTTGTGTATATTGTTCAATTCATTACCAAGTTCGACATAAAGAAAACTTTTATCTCGGTTTTTAGGTGTTTTCTTCCTTGAACTAGTGTACGTTCATATGTTGGCTTGATCTTGCCGGCCTTCCCGGTATTATATCCGCACCTATTACAACTTGTGGCGCAAATTTAGAGTATGTTATGGTCCACGCCGCCGACGTTGATAACTTAGCGCCTGTAATATCAAGTTTTCCATGTGGATAGCTTACGACTTGTCACTTTCTACCTAATATCCTCTCGGTCTGCTGGCGAATATATTACCCGAAGAGGAGAATTCGAGACACAATGGATTTTCGGAGTCTTGATAACTCCCCCGGAGATGAGGAATTGATGGAATGTTCAGATCGCATCTTGGAACCCGGCACGCTTAATACATGGTGCTATGAACTAGGTAATCTTACCCGGCTTTCGGAACCGGAGGTGGGCGATCTGAGGTCAAAAAGACGTAATTTGACATATTCCCGATGCCTGGTTATCGATCCTAGATCATGAGGGAATCATAATGGAACCTTAAGGGACTAAGGACCCGTATGTTTGGGACCCTGTTTTCAAGGTCGTGATCGAATTGCCACAACAAGGAAGCTTTGTAGTACCCAGGTACCCATGATGCTTCATGGGTTACAGCCCTACATTGATTCCTTAATATATTGTATTTGCATCTGTTTGGGTTATCCTTACAGATACACTTTTTTGTTAACTCCGACGTTCTCTTTGACATGGTTAAGAGAGACATGACTGGAGAGAATCCCTAATATCATAGTGACGATCTCCACTAGTTTGGCGGTCTGTCTTAGATTTACCCCAACTACCGGGGGCCTGGAATTACGTCGTAATGCGTGTCAGCGCGCACGCGAGCTCGGCACGTCGGGGAATTTCGCCCAGTTCTAGAAAAAACCCTAATCATCATTCGATGAAGAGATCTGGCCAGATCTTCCCAGCTACGCATGAAAATGTTGTCACATCATGCCATATTTGCCTCACGAGGATAATTCTGCTCGTGTGATTTTATCCGTTTGAAAGCGAGGGACAGATATTCTAAGCCGTGTATAGGACCGGTAATGCCCGGAAACATATCGTCATGCTATTCCTCGCGCTAGAACATTTTTTATCTTTAACATTCAGCCTGAGCCTGGCGACTGACTCCGCAAAGCGGACCAAGATGTAATGCTGCATCACCGGTTCGAGGCGGTAAGTAAAATATTAAAAACTTTGGACATACTGTGTTCGTTACCCATGATGTTTCGAAACCTGAATAGTTTTATAATATTGAACCAAAATTTGTACCTTGTAGAATTGGGTCAATACCTAACTAATACGCGTCTCGTCCCTTTTGATTATCTCATCCTGCAGGTCCGAGGTCATTTCTCTCTCAGTACGACGTTGATACTTATTACGACTTGACTGACTTACAATCATATTGTCTCCTGTGCTTCAATCCATTTTTATTCTATTTTATTAGCCATTCCAGGGTCTTTTAGGACCATAAGTGGCCGCCATGCTCAATACCCAAGAGACAAAATTAGTCAAGGATACGATCCCAGCTCTCCGCCAACATGGAGAACACATCTCAACCGTCTTTTACAAGACGATGTTACGCGACCACCCCGACCTCCACAACTATTTTAACAATGTGAACATGCACACGGGAAAGCAGCCGCGAGCATTGACGTCACTTATATTGGCCTTCGCGTCTAACATCGTCAACATCAGCGAACTAACCCCGAAGCTGGAACGGGTGGCGCAAAAGCATGCCTCGTTGAACATCCAACCCGATCAATATGAAATTGTCGGAAAATATCTTCTTCGCGCATTCTCTGCCGTGCTTGGCCCCTCGATGACTCCGGACGTCAAGTTGGCTTGGACGAAGGCGTACTGGGTTATGGCAAAGATGCTGACAGGCCGGGAGGCCCATATTTACCGAGAGTTCGAGGCGTGGCAGGCTTGGCGGAAGTTCATGATCTACGATAAGAAGCAGGAGACCATAGGAGGAAGCATTGTCTCGTTTACGCTGAAGCCGGTCGACGGTAAAGCTTTGCCGACGTTTTTGCCGGGCCAGTACGTCACCGTGAGGATTACGGCGCGCGGTATGAGGTACGCCCAGCTCAGACAGTATTCGCTGAGCGATGCGCCTGGCCCTGATCATTACCGAATCACCGTCAAGCGAGATCAGGGGACGAATTGGGACTATCTTTCACCTCGGGATGATATGACCGTGTCGTCGGCTGCAAGCAGCGCGTCGGATAGCAGCATCGGTAGTGTGCAACCGTGCAGACCCGGCATCGTTTCGAACTCTCTTATCGACGAATTCCACGAAGGCGACACTATCGAACTAACGCATCCCTCGGGTTCTTTCCATCTAAATCCTAACTTGGATACCTCGATGCCGCTCGTGCTCATATCAGCCGGGGTCTGCGTCGCCCCACTTATGTCAATATTGAACACAGTGGTGGAGAAGCGGATCACCAGGCCAGTGTCGTGGATCCAGGCATCGCGACACGACGCGCCGTTCCAGGCGCACGTGGAGAAAATCGCGAAGAAACACCCGAACATGAGGACCAAGTTCTTCAAGTCAAGGTTATCGGATAGCGATGTGCTTTCATACACATCGACTTTCGATAACGACTTCCTCTCCTTGACTGCCGAGGACTTGTATCTCAGTAATAGGATGTCGGAATATTATGTATGCGGACCCGAGAAGTTCATGACGCAGGCGTCAAATCATCTGCAGAGATATGGCGTGCAGCCAGAGAGAGTACAATTCGAGATTTTCTCGGTCGGAAGTTTTGAGATGGCTCATGATGACTAATAATGGGATTATTCGATCGATCTACCTACAACGAAGCCATCTGGCACGATGACTTTCGCGGTCAATAGGTACTCGAGCCGGCACAGCTCTTTTGAAGTACCTATTTCGGATTGACCAATATATAGAACAAGGTTGATGGCGGACTAATATGGATGAATATCAGGTATGAGGGATATCGAACATAACTTTCAGGCGAACGGAGTTGGACTTATATCGACATTACTTGTTTGTTTCCAAGGAGCTCTGGCAAGCCAATGGTTTGCTGATTGTAACGACACGGATTTTGTGGGGGATAATCAAAATAGAACAAACTAATAAGCTCACGCTGAGAAAAAAAAGGGGCTTGCCCAACTACGCCAACAACATGAGGTTTCACAAGAGCGCATTTTCATTTGGGACTAGGTGGTACGGAATCATTTTCGGGGCATCTCTCATCAAATTAGAGTCTTGCATTAGGGATACTTGGGTACATTAGGTCATAGGAATTTTTTAACTAGAGTGATGGGAAAAGAGTGGCACATAGAAAATGGTACCATGTCAATATTCAAAGAACACATAAATTTACCACTTCTCTCTTATTATCTTCAAACGACTACATCGAATCTACGCGTCTCTAGAATCCCCGCCGGTAACCGCCTTCTTCTCCCGCTCCTCCAACTCATGCCTTAACTGCTGCAGCCCAGCGAGATAATCCTCCTCGCCGCCCGCGTACCGCACCCACAGGTCCTCGCACAGGTCGACGTAGCGCCGCGCCGCGCCCAGCCCGCCCACGCGCATGTGCGCCCGGGCTACGACGCCGTAGTACACGAGCAGCTGGGCCTCGAGCCCTTCCTCGCGCACCAGCGACTCCATCTCGTCCGCGAGGTCGCCGATGGCCGCTGCGGTGAGGTTGGATCGGCCGGCTGCGCCCTCGTTGAGCGAGTGGTAGATGTGCTGCAGCTGCTGCCGGTGCTGGTCCGAGGTCGCGCGTTGGTGTGTGCTGGAGGCGCATAAAGAGCATGTGCATGTGAATCCCCAGTTTTGGAGATCGTCTGTGCGGTCGTGGTAGGAAAGACCCAGGGGGACGTCTGGGGTTGGTGGTTAGGGAGTGGGTGCTTTGTGGGGTAAGAGCCCTGTACAAAAAGGGGGCGGGGTCAGGGTCAGGGTCAGGGGTAAGGGGTAACGTACAACTTTGTGTTATTTCCTCTCCTGGCTCGATGTCTCGCATGGCTATAACTTCTATAGCAAGAGTTCGCATTGAATACCGCCAGAAGACACTAACCATAGGTAAATTTTTGTTTACTTGCGTAAAATTGTGCTAGTTGCCACTTACTTGGGTTTGCAGTCATGGTTGATCCTCTAATTTCGTCAGCTCGACTTCTTCACGGGATTATGCGTCCGCTGTGACTTACCGATGCAATAGGATATAATCCTAAGTGCGGGATTTCGACGCCTAGCTCAACTCCGAAAATGTTCGTCTTGAAGATATCTTCAATCGGCTCACCGCCCGTGCTACGCGCCAATGAGAAGATTTCTTCTTGCTGCTCCTCCGGCAGCTGTTTCAAAGCTTGCTCTAAAATATCCTGTCGAATTTCTGAGCCCACGATGTCGAAGATGTCCATATGTGTGAGCAAGGCCGGATGGTCCACGAGTACGATGTCCCATTTGCTAATCGGGCGCTGCGCGATGAGCCCCTTTCCTTTCTGTGGAATATCCTCTATCGTAATAGCTGGGCTTCCCTGCCCATCTGTAGTAAGCGAACTCGACGGGTAATCTCTAAGTTTAGGAGGTACAACCGAGTCATCTAGCGCGTCGACTATAGTCGCCGCGAGCACTGGTGTGGTAACGACGCTCAGGGCCTGGTCTCCGCGGAATGGCTCGAACGTGTAAAGACAAAATTGCGGCCCGGTCACGTCGTCGTCTCTCATGAATGGCTCTACGCAGTACGGACGGCGCTTCCATGGTGCCCAGGTTCCCGTCTCAGCAGCCGACTCCTCGTCTATAGGGAGTGGGCAGATCGGTGACCCGTGATGGGTGCCTAAGAGAAACCGATGCCTGTCCAATGAGCAAGTGCGAGGGTCCCGTAATTGCGCGAGCGAGAACGGCTGGATTAGAACGGCTAGAAGCCCTATCCAGGAGATATGGAAAGGGAAACGGTGGAGTTCCATTATTGATGCGATTACACGCACCCAAAAGCGAGTTTGACAACGAACGTTGTTGCGACTAGATAAAGCAGCGAGGTAGCTATGTCGTTAAAATGTACCTGTGCTAGAACTGATTATTGCACGGCTCAAGATTATTAGGCAAGATTTGTACAGGTGTCCAAATGGAGCTGTTACTTCGTAGGAGGTAGGCATTACGCATCCTAACCTAAGCGATTCCGGCTAAATGTGTATTTGCGGTTCAACCGATGGCCTAGCACCTCTACAAGGTAAATAGGTACCGAAAATAGAGTACAAATAGTATACATGATAAACCTGGTGTTGTCGTTATAGGGTTTGATGGCTATCAACATCTACTACACATAGCTGTTCGCAATACGTGCCTGAAGAGGTTGGTGATGAAAAGCGCATTCAAAGACCCGCTGTAATTCATTCAAACTTGCCTACCTAGGTACCTTGTTGTTTTTCTTTTATCACTATTGGATTGTCTCATATAATAGCATTGTGAAAGATTGTGTATACGAGAATAATTAAATATTTTTTTGAAAGAGCATGTCTTCTAGAAAGCCATTGTATTGTCTAGTTGCAAGAGCAATTATGTCGGTCCCCAATAGCTGCCTTTGTTGCTGCATCCGTCATCTCGTTACTCCTTCCACAAAGAATTGAAAGGGTACGCTGGAGTCAATGGGTCCTTTCATTGATGCTTATTAGGATTCAAACTTCAATCACGATTATGAAACACTAACATTGACTTAGGATGGCTGTAACTCTAAGCTATCCCTTTCAAATTAATACAGCTATCGAGTTGACGATCAAAGATTCACCTGTAGTACAATCAGGGGTTAATTGAACAACAAACCGAGTCAACTAAGAGTTTGTTTCGATAGCATCAAGTATAAAACTACCAGGGTCTCCCGAGTCTGAGGGAATGGATCAAAATTAAACTAAACAGTAGAATCGCAACTCATAAGTCAACTTGATTAGTTATCGTCTCAATATAGTTAAATCTCGTCACATTCAAATTCGGAAAATATCAGTTAGCCAACATGCCTTCAGCGCAACCAACATGTGCTGCGAGAATCATTCGCAACAACTTTATCAAATGCGGATGGGGCGCAGTTTTGACTAAGGAGACAAACGATGTGGTAACGAAAGTCAAGGAAGATGCGGGAGCGATGTACCAACTTCAGGTTTCGAGAACGCGACGAGTATCGTCCAAAAGCCTCATGGCGGCATTGTTCTGGGAACACCGCCACTTGTCTGAGCAGATGATTGTTTCTACACCGTCTGTCGACGAGGAACTCGAGTTCAATCTATTTTCCGTGGTAGATGCATCATTCGAGACAGGTCTTGATACGATTCGCAAGTCATTCTCAGATGACTATGCAAATATCCAAATGCATCCCATGTTCGGACCTATGCGAGATCGTCCATACACTGTTTGGCCTATTCTCATGGACGGTGTGTGGGTTACTATCATTCTGGAGGTCAGTCCAATGGAGATGGTAGCTCCAGGTTGCCAGGTCTATTTTGATCGACAAGTGACTAAGTTTACTGTCATCGATCCCTTATATGAAGGACAGGATGCAAGACGAGCACTTCTTGAGCAGAGACTCCCGGAGATTTTAGAAGAGGGTTGTATTCAGTTACTGCCCGCCGCCATGACTGCAAGCTTTCTCAGATTTGGGATCCAGGAGAACTGGGCGACAGGACTTGTAGCATACGCGGTATCTCGGGAGTTTCTCCGTCGATTAAGAGTGCTTCTTTACCGAAAAGAAGCAAAGGCTGGTGAATTGCAGCTTAACTTCCTCTGGAGTGAGTTTGAAGAACACTATGACTTCGATGCTTATAGGCAGTTGCTTATGGCTGCCTGTGCCAATCAGACCATCGAGAAGTCCGGATTTGCTGTTCGTTTAGCACTTGAAGTGCCTAGCGAAAAGTCGGACCACAACCCTAGTGCCTTGAAACATGACAACTTTTGTCTACCTGATGAAGCATACAAGAGGACCAAGCATTCAACTCGCAACGTTATCGTCGAAATACCCGAAGAGAAGCGAGAGAAGCCCATCATACAAGAGCAACCTATCGGGCGACAGCCTTGGCCAGAGTCAAAGCCGGATGATTTGGAGACATGCGATTCCGTTGCGGACGAATCAGACCTGGAGCCACAGCAAGATAAGGTCGAAGACTTGATGTCGAAGGAGCCAGTGAGGGGGTCACAAGTATCATATGAAAACGAACAATTTGAAACCGATGCCAGTTTGTTTGGGAACGACAACACAGAGATGGTGGATACCCCAGTAGCAACTATTCCTTCCAAGACACCAAGACTTGATGAAAACCTAAACTTGCCATACTTTTCAGACCCAGATACTTCATACTCACCATCAAACCCGTCATTTCCCCGCGTGGAACAAACCCAGGATTTCACAGATACTAGTCTGATCTCCACAGGAGAAGCTCATCAGCCATCCCCTAGAAGCCCCCTACAAGATTACGTCGAAAGTGCGAACACCGAAAACAGCGTGTTGTCGGAGAAGCGCCCGTTGGATGATGTTGAGGAATCGTCTTCAAAGCGACAACGCGTCGAATAAGCTGGGTACATACCTACCTAGGTAAGTACCTACCTAAATGATGATGGAAATAAATGGTTTCAATTTTCCATGTTGGACTTTTGAAACTGACGGCTCTGTTTACACCACGTTTATGTTTAATGTTTATATCACAGGTTTATAAGTTGAACCATATATAGAAATAGCGGTACAATGTCAATAAAAGTTTGCTGCTAACCCTAATAATACTTTCTTCGATGTGAATATTATGATTTCGATGTGTCTTGAATGGTATTTCTTCGTTGAACTTATTATTTACAAGAGGAAACGGGCCCTCCAGGCGCAGTGTAAGTCGTAGGGTCAAAGCCATTATAGACATCTGGTATGTAGATATTCTTATCCTGAGCATTGTAAGCTCCCGGTAAGGAAATAGTTGGCGAGCAGTTCCCCCCGTTGCCGGTAATCTTTAGCTGTATACAACCTATGTAAAATTGAGCACCGCCAACAGTCTGAGCTCCGTGGAGTGCCAGCATTTCCGACCGCAACTAATATTGTAAGTGATGCTAATTTGAATCTGAGCCATAGAATAGAGAGCACTTACCAAATATTCACCGCTCTTTAGTCCACTAGGGAGAGTGAAGGTGTAGTTCCCACCATCGCTTTGGACGACTTCATTTGCCCAAATTCCATCTACGTAGTCACGTTCATCAATCTTGAACCAGCCTGCTCCGACTCCTGATGCTTTGGAAGCATCATCAACAGGGCCGTACAAGAAATGGGTGATAGGACCAGGGTGGCCCGAAGGATCCCAGCCAACTGTAATCTTGTCGCCCGCACGCGCGGGAACAGTCTGTACCCCTGATGGTACCTTGTCACCTCCAACATTACACACAATATCGTTACTCTTCACGTCTGTCTGTTACATAGTAAGTTGTATGTCCTTATAGAAGGTATTCTCGAGTATTGCGAAGAGGAGCGATACGTACTACCGGGTTGTTACTGGGAGGACGGCGTATCCCAATCTCGTAACCAGGAGAAGCGCCATTGACCCAGAACTGATGGAGGTTTTGGTGAGCTGAAACAGCTACAGCTAGTGAAACAGTGAAGATCAACTTGAGCATCTTAATCAGGGGTCCCAACAAGTCAAGCAAGTCAAATGTGAAGCTGATTTTGACTTGTGTAAGTCAAATCAAGTTTGAAGCAATTCTTAAATACTTGA